>CM032633.1:15525333-15705333 GCA_019097785.1 Fraxinus excelsior | reverse complement strand
GGGTACACAAGTTTTAAAACATTCTGAAGTTCTTGTCAAGACTTGTCAACCTAACAAACATTAATTTTTAGGTGAAGTATAATGTGCAATAATAAAAAATCCGAATATGTAGATGCGACGCTCCTATTTGACCTCAGTTTTTATAATTTACGTTTCTTTAAATTCATTTTCAACACACATTTTAGGAGACTCGTAACTTTTTTTTTTTTTTTTCAACGGCACATTTCATCTGTTATTATCAAAATTTATTAAAATTTTGATTTTAGCTTGTTGACATTATTTTTTTTTCCTTCTTCTGGACTATACATATCTATTAAGACTGTTCTAATATCTCCTTCCTATGTAAATGGTATTAAAACGTATAGAAACCTTTTCGTTATTAGGAAACCCGGTAATGATAAGTGAGTAACAATGTTGAACACGATTAATGAAGAAAAAAGTTAAAATTTTATTAATGGTTTGATTTAATTTATTAATGTTAACTACCAAACATGCCTTAATGGGCAATTTGTTGTTTGGTTGCTTTCTCCACATTCTTCCCCTTTATTACGAAATTAATACATATAGCTACAATGTGTATTGAAGAATTATTAATAATTAAAAGGCACATAGGCTAATAAATAATGGTGCTTAAGATTTAGGGAAAGCAACTAGACGGATATGGGACGGGTCGGCCATTCCCACCCCTCATGCCTTCGGATATTTTTATTACTTTGTCACATCTTCATACCCAATTAAAATGAGACGGGGCGGGTCCCATGTCCCTATTTATCACCCCATTTATTTTTTCTTTTCATTTTTTATGTCTTTAGTTAGTAAACTAGGTGCAAGCAACGTGCAATGCACGTTTGCTTAGTTTATATTTAGTAGTTTTGTTTAAAAATTAATTTGTTATTAATAGAGATGTAATTTTTTTGGTTAATTAAATAATTAATGATGTAATATTTATGTAATTGATAAATAATTAAATAAAGTGTTTCTCTCTGTCATCTTCAATCCAAAATTACAAACAGAAAACTCAAGGTATGTTAAGGGGTAAGAAGATGAGTTTACTTAGGCTCCGTTTGATTCTCATTAATGTAGAATGAGAATGAAAAATATAGCCGTTATTTGACCCCACACAAGAGATAGAAATTTAAAATTGATAGATTGCTGTGATGAATAACGGTCATATTTTTCATTTTTATGGGTTTTTAATGAGAAACAAACGGAGGCTTAAACTTTTTGCATGACTTAAGTCTTTACTCTTTTTTAAGTAACAATGCAATTCATTTTATCGCTAAAGTATGATATGTATTACGATAATATATGTATATCATGTGTTAGACTTAGTATTGGTAAGTGACGGGTAAATTTTCGAAGACGAAAATATTTTAAGGGTGTGAGAAAGTAATACCCTGAAAATTTTCATAAAATATAATTCAATTTTTATATACTATATTTTAATATTTTGAAAGTTAGGGACTAAATGATACATTTATCAAATTATATTTTATTTGTGTCAAATATTTAGATATTGATGGAGTTATCGTAAATATATGAATATTGGTCTCGTTGGATAAAACGTAATTAGATACTTAAATCTGATTCGAGAAAAGATCGATTCGGATAAGTTAGCTCCAAGATATTTTAGTTAGAAGGAATTATCAAAAGCTAATTTATTTTATTATAATTTAATTATAATTTTGAAAGTACGAGTGGTGAAAAAAGATTTTCCATTAAAACAAGAAATTCCGTTAGTTTTTCCGTTAAATCAAGAATTTCCGTTAGTTTTTCCGTTAAACCAACATATTTCGTTTAATAGCCACTTTTTATATATAGAAAAATATTATTATTTTTTAACCAATTTATTAAAAACAACTTATGTTCCCTTTAAAAATAATGATAAATCTATTATTTTTGTTTGATAAAAAATTTAAATTTGAAATTAATTTTAAACAGAGCGGATAGTGAGGCGATGATTATATTTTTCGTACTCATCCCGTATCCGCTTCAAGGCTATGACATTCGCCCCATCCTCGTCTCGTTTACCAAGTTTGGCGGTTAGTCCCCATCCCCATTGGGGGCTGGCCCCACGGTATTGGGTTGAACCACTAGGGCTGTCTGTTGGTCGGTTCGGTTCGGTTCTACTCAGTTTCAAAATTTTCTAGTATTTAATAAATGGACCCGTTGGGTCCAAATATAATTATGGAACCATTCGGGTTCGGTTCGGTTCTATTTCATACCATAATTAAATTTTTTAACATTTACAGTAGCACTACATAAATATAATTAATGACATTTCATTCGTAACTTTTACAAATTAACGTAGCTTAATTCAAAAATATATAAATAACTAGCTATTGAATATCATTAATTCAATGCATACAAATGCAAAAAAAGTAGATATTAATATTAAAATGTCGGTGATCCATATTAAAAATTTGAGGCCCAAGGCTTAAAATTATGAAATAATCTGATTTAATTAATTAATTTGTTAATTGTTTTAGAAAAAAATAAAATAATTTAGTTAATTCAATAAAAAAATTATTTTGTTTCGATTCTTCGATTTTTTGTCTAGACCAGAGACCTGACCCATACCCATCGATTTTCTATTCGGGTACCCGTTTTGGTATTTAACTTATGAAGAATCGTTTGATTCAGTTCGATTCTGTTCGGTTCGATTCGAGACTTTTGGACACCCCTATGAACCACTACAAAAAAAAAAACATGATTTTAGGCACGAATTTTTCGCTCCTGGAACTAAGATATCCATTGATGTTACTCTTTACTAACAAAATATTAGCAGCCATAAATTCATTGTTAATTTAAGGGTCGTTAATAGTTATCAATGGATCATGTTGTATGTAAAGAATAAATCGTTTACCAACAAATTTTCCATTGAAACTCCATTGGTAAAAAATCTTAGTCATTACCAACCAATTTTTCATTGGTAAAATGTCTACCATTACAACGGGTAAAAATCGACGTTGTAAATAGCGACATAGGTGCGAGGCGTGGCCAAAAAAAAAAAAAACAAAAAGTTATTTATTTATTATTGTTTAATAATTAATTACCCTTTACCTACAGATATTTCGTAGGAGAATGTTTGAATTTTTAATTATTAAAATTCATTAATATTAGCAACGATAATTCTATTGGTAATATAAACTACTCTTCACCTAAGGAAAATTCATAAGTGAAAGGTTGACACATTTGCTTTTTTTTTTTTAAATTGAATTACATCACCTACGAAAATGTAGTTGTAAATGGTAAGCATATTAAACAACAACATTATGTACGGAATATCTGTTGGTGAAGAACTACCACTTTTATTAACGGGAATTCTGTTGGTGATTTCGTATTTAAAAGTCTAATACTTTTATCAACGAATAATCCGTTTCGAATTGCCAAAAGTTGTTCTCCCAATTTACGAGTTTTTATGCGTTAGATAGGGTGCAGCCCTGGACTTTAGCCCAAGTCAATTTAAGCTCATTTAGTTTTACATATGTAAATGTATTAGTCAAATGTAAAGCAAAATTCTTTATTATCTATTGAAACTTTAATCTGGTAATGATCCTAAAAAAAAAAGGAACCTCATTAAACAATATTAAAATAATCAAAAGTAAAGCAAAATTCTTTATTATCTATTGAAACATTTAATCTGGTAATGATCCCTAAAAAAGATAAATGCACCTGGTGCTGGGTGAGAATCATTATTGCATTAATGTAATCGAATATTGATTTTCTAATTTAGATGGGACTCATTTCATAAAAAAGAAGACAATTCATTTGGGAGTGATATTATAAAAATTAAAGTGTGTAACTTTTACTAAAATTTCCTTCCCTTATCTTTACTTTTAACTAAATAAATATATTTATTTTAACTGTTTGAACTTTTTAAAAAATATAATATTTTATTATAGTAGCAAGATATGTAAATTAATTTTCGGATTAAAATTTTCAATGACTCGACTATGAAAAATACACAAATCTCCATGACTTCAACCCACAACCAATATATTCACCTCAATTGCTCCTTAATCTCACCCATAAAAGATAAGATAATGGTGATGATTTGTAGCCACAAAGGAAAGAATAAAAACAATGAAATAAGGCAAGAAACGAGACCAAAAATCAAAGACAAGTCACACGTTTTTTTCCTCTAAAAAGGGGCTACCAATTTCTCTCTTCTTTTCTCACACAAATCACCCACTAAACAGCTACGGCAAAAACACCATAGATATTGGTTAGGTTAGGCTTTAGTTGAACCAATAAAAGGGATTAAATGGACCAAGATTCAAAACCATCCAAGAGGTAATATAAATGGGTCATGAGCAGCATTCATTATTTAAGTTACTTCTAACGGCTCACGTTGTTTTCGAGTTGAACCTTTAGACTTGGTTGTTGGTAATAATTTAATCCAATGTTTACATCATCGCACGGGATTCATTGGGTATCAAAACTCAAAAAATTTCCACCTTGATACCCAATCAATCTGCAAGCAATCAAAACACAAAGTTAACGGTTTCATAATCAAGGCAACCAATAAAATTGGAATCACAAATCTTACATCGTGTTTCGGACCCGAAATACATACCATACCTGATCCATGTACTCACTAGGGCTAAGGTCACAAACAAATATACAAGTAGAAGCAGAGAATCACAGTAATCAATCAAGAACAAATAATCATGAGATGGAGATATAATATAGGATAATCGATAGATTTTTTCCAAAATATGTTCACACAGAATAACAGATTAACACCAAGTGAATCAAGGAAACGATCAAAACATATATGCAACAAATGCATAAATGACCCCATGAAAATATCTCACCACACATATCATATATCATTCCGTGTTGCTCACACTTCGAGAACACACTTTTTACTTCATCGCTTACCATGCTCACTAGATTGATCACTAAACTCATATCTATCTAGTAAACCTCTATAGATTCTAAGTTATTGAGATAATCCTCTATCACCACATCATTTCTCTCAACCTAAATGGATAATGGGTCTTCACCTAATAGAAGTGATAGAAGCATCTCTCTTATACTCCACTTGATCAGTGTCTCTTCACATCTCTTCACAGATAATGGATTCTAATATTTAATTACCTCTCCTCTTGTGATACAAATGTCACACTCCACATCTCCGGTACAAACCACCAATGTACCCCTACAACCCACTACTAATGCATCTTGCCATTCATCTTGCTACCATCATCACTCAAGTCACTACTCGAATCACTACTATCTTGAGTTCTACCCAAATTCATCCTTTTAAACTTCATTATATTCATCATCATATGTAACTCACCACTCAGCGTATCATCTTTTTCAGCCTTAATCTCTATCTCCTTACTCCTAAGGGAATCTATGACAATCTCGAGTGTTAAGGTGTCACTACCATACTTAATTACATTCTTAATTTCCATATATGAGTCAGGCATAGAATTCAGGAAATGAATGGCCTTATATATATCAAACACATTTTCATCACAGTTAATGATATCTTGAATAAGTTTGTTGAAATATATCCAGATTGTCATCAAGATCATTTGAGTGATCCATTTTAAAACTAAAAAAATCTTTCAAGCGAGTACAATTTATTAGGAGTGAACTTAAGCAAATATAAGTTCTCTAGATTTTTCCAAAGTTCTTTTGTAAAATCACGTTTTCTTACTTTTCTCAAAACAGTGTTAGATATGTGTAAAATAATTAAAGTGTAAGCAAGTTCATTATATTCTCTTTTTGTGCTTTTGTCAAATTTACAGGAAATTGGCCACCTATAACTTTTGAAACTTTTTATTGAACTAAAATCTCCTTCATTTTTTGTTGCCAAATTGAAAAATATTCTTTCCCATTGAAAATTCCATTTTTGAAAGGTAAAGACATTTAAAAAAAAAAACAGAACAACCAAAGTGTACAAATAGGCCACACAAAGTAATCTTAAAGCAACAATATACACCGTTTTGGATTCTCAGGATTTCGTAAGATTCTCGATTTTAGATGAAGGGAATGTTCAAACGGGTCAAGTTTGGTAGAATAATCAATGCACCACGAATATATGTCAATAAAAATTCAAATTTTCACCCAATACAGTCTCACACAATGACTAAACAACATTTAAAGCACACCGCGATAAGAAAAACCAACATTTCAAATAGATCAAATAATTCCTAAATTTCTAGTACAGGCAATGTTATCCCACACGATAACCTCATTCCTAATATCACCCCCACACGATGACGCGATAATGCTGAAATTTAAATTGAGATAAGCCAATTTATCAAAGCAGACCAATCTGAGTCCGTAAATATTGAGATATGTGAATTTATCACTTTATGATCACCACTATTCGTCCTAAAGTCTCCAACAATCATAGGAATCAATCAACCAAGATCGAATCCCGAACACTTGAAGAACACAATCATCCAAATTTCGCTGTATAAACTAAAACAGAAAACTAACAACACAAAAATGTCAAGAAAAATGTCGGAACAAATGTTAGAAGAAACCGTCGCCGGATTCCCTCTCACGCGCCTCCAAGTGCGGCCAACATTCTTTGTGCATGGTTCCATGCACTACCGACAACCTCATGCACCGACCACTCGGGAGCGCCTTGACCTACACGTCACGCCAATGGTCTCCATTTCACGACCAGTTCTTACGATTTGTCGTAAATTATGAAAACATATTTGATTTTTCACAGTTTTTCGATCATTTTTTCTACTTCGATTCTGTCGCTTTTCTGACAATTTTGGTCAGTTTTTCGAGCCAAATCCATCATCTTGAAGCTCTGATATCGATTTTCACGAAAGTTTGATCCAAGGGTCGTCAAAACGGTCATTTCTGAACTTAGTTTCACGTTACCTTTCTTTACCAAACAACAAATCTTCATGGCTCCAATCCACAACCAATATATTCACATCGGTTGCTCCTCAATCTTAACCACAAAGGACAAGATAATGGTGATGATTTGTAGCCATAAAGACAAGAAGAAAAACAATAAAGTAAGGCAAGAAACAGGACCAAAAATCAAAGAAAAGCCACGCATTTTTTTCTCTCAAAAGGGGCTACCGATTTCTCTCTTCTTCTCACGGTTTCTTCTTTTCTCACACAAATCACCCACTAAAAGGCTATGGCACAAACACCATATGTATAGACTAGGTTAGACTTTAGTTGGACCAATGAGAGGGATTAAATGTACCAAGATTAAAAACCATCCAAGAGGTAATATAAATAGGTCATGATCAACATTAATTATTTAAATTACTTCTAATGACCCACGTTATTTTTAGGTTGAGCATTTAGACTTGGTTGTTGGTAACAATTTAATCCAACATTAACATTATCGCCCGAAATTTATTGGGTATCAAAACCCAACATTTTTTAAGAATTTAAACTTATAAAGAAAGTGATTCAAAATTAAAAAATAAAAATAAATACTCTAACATCGAAGTTTGTAACTTTTTAACCAATATCCATTGGTCATATTCTAGGCAATTGACTCGAGGAAAAAATGAATATAAAACATATTGTTTACCAACTTAAACTAAACAAGTGATGAGGCCATTCTCTGATTTCATTTTAATATTATTATTATTATTATTATTTTTTTTTTTTGTTCTTTTACATATTGATGATGATAAATTTATCACAATAAATGTTTTTTATGAGCTAAAAAAATAAGCCAATTATGTTGTTTTGTTTGTTATAAAAATTATTAGATCTTACTATCGTTTACCACAAGACTCATTATTGTGTTATTTGTTCATTATGTTTAAAACATAACATTTCTTTAAAATTGATATTCATTATGTTTACGAAAACTTATTAGTACTACTAGGTTTAATTACAATTTCGTTGTAACTTCAAAGATGGAACTTATGATATTCTAAAGATGCACAAGGCATTGACTAATTACTTCAATTATTTATTAACTTTTAGTATGTGAAAATTGTGTTAATCAATTTCCGAAACAAGAAAGACTTTCAACAATTTAGTTGTGTAAGACTAAATTGGTGGTTTAGAAAAATCTCTTTCAAAAAATTATATAAAATGAGATTTGAGACAAAATTAATTTTAATCCTATTGACAAGCATTTAGTAAAAATGTCATTGACAATTTGACGTCCTTTATAATTACAACATTAAAATGCACGAATGATAAAAGCCCTCCATCTTTTTCACATCGTAATTGATAACATGATATTTCGATTGCATACAACGTAAGGAAACTAGAAAAAGACATAAAAAAATTCTTTCTTGTTATCAACATTATTGGTTAGGCAAGAACATTTCCACGATATCTACCAATAATGAATTGACACGACAGTTCGAGGGGGCATGTTTTTCCTTCTCTAATATGAGGAAAATATCACATCCATGGCTTCATTGCCTTAGTGTTGTTTACAGCCATAAATCACCAAACGAGGACCCTTGTTTTATCTGTAACAAAATTGGTTAAGGAAAAAAAAAAAAAAGTGTATACATTTTTTATTGGATAAATGGATTGGGACATATGCAGTGGATAATTTGAGGAGAAATTTATGTCACATTCTCAAAAAATTTGAGATGCACCAGATAATTGTTTTAGGGAAATTTGTAGCAGAGGTTTTAAATCTTTAAAAAATGAGCAGTCAAGCCTTAAACCTTCTAATCTTACATCCACATCCCAAATTCCATTACAAGATTCAAAGAATAAAAATGGTGAAGAAAATTTATTTTTCAAATTTCATTTTCATATCTAAAAAATTTGTTTTCAGATCTGAACTTACATACAATGTGGTGGTGTCCTTCATCTTGTACTGGTGATGACTCATGCAACAGTTGTGATGGTGATGTGATTCAATGATAGTGCAACATAAATTATTTATCCCAAATCACAAATTCACAATTCTAATTTCAATGCCAAATTGTCAATTAACTCATAGATCATAAATCATGATTCATGAGTAAGGATAGTCATAACCCATAAATAAGAAATAACACCAAAAAAAAAATAATCGTAATAATAATAATTATTATAAAAAGAAGAGAACGACTCATTGCTAGACACTAGTACTCACTGGCCACTGCTCACGGGTTCGACTCCGACGCGATGACTCCTACCATCTGAAACTCGAGTTGTCCGATCCGACGACTTGTAGACATCGTCCGGCACGGTAGGCTACAACAAGATGTGGAGGCATCAAAGTGGAACGGTTGGTGTTGGAACGTGAATCGTGATGAGGGTTTGGGTTTGAAACCTTGCCATTAAATTCGTTTTGGTATATATTCATATATGGATGAATCATGATGGATCATTGGATTTGGGCCTGTGAAGTGTGATGGTCAATTAAAAAACAAAGACCCAACTAAAAAAAAAGTAGAAATTCAAAACTCGCTCGTCGCCGGTCTCCTTTTTCCTTCTACCGGTCACTGTTTTGGTGGAGCCCAACACGCGCGGCCACGCCCTCTCGCCAGGTGCTAGGTCCGCTGCCATGGTGGTGGTTGTTTTAGTGGAAATATGTGGTGGCAATGCTGTTGGTGGTGGCACCATGTTGGGGTTAGAGGGTGGTGACTTATGGTGAAGGGGGAGAATTTTCAAAATAGCCTATGAACAGTGGCTTTTAAAGATTTTTGTTAAAAAGTCAATTTTACCCTTAATGAAATAGGTTTCTTTATTGCAAGACATATCCTTCTATTTTAGGGTAGGTTTCTAATCTGTTCTTCTATATTTCTTATGTTTTGATTAAAGTATAAATCTAATATTTTATCATAATCTGCTATTTTTTGTTCACATTCTTTTATAAGTCTAATATATTCTTCAGATATTTCATCTGTATTTTCTAGTTGGGATATAAGATTTTCTACTTTTCTAAGTATTCTTTTTAACAAATCGTTTAATCCTTTAACTGTATATCCTGGCATAACTGGATATTATATCATCATAGTATTATAAAATATAAACATCATGGTAGACAGTAATCCAAACATCATGAATAATCATAAACATTTATAATCCCTGCGATTCTCTAAGATCTTAAGAAATTCTTTCAAAATTTAACAAGAAATAGTAGTTCTACCTTAATTTTAATCTGGCTCTTTATTCTTAGAATCGAGTGACCTTCAGGCTCTGAATGTGCAAATTGTTTCCTTCAATGGCCTCCTGCCTTAACGGAATCCTTGCTATTCAGCTTCTTGCCTTCACTGTATCGCTTCTAAGGACAAATCCCTAGACTTGGATTAAAGAAAAACTGTTTTTGTTGTTAAAATAAGAAAGAAATTTCTTATTAGATCTATCAAGAATCTATGGGAATGAAGATTTAGAAATTCATTCTTTTATGTAAGAAATGGATCTTCTATTGATATTCTGAAATTGGTACAAAGATTATATCAAAAGACAGAAGTGTTTTTCTCGCAATATGAAAGCTCAAGTGTTTTTCCTCAACTCATTCTGCCTCTACCTTAGCCCAAAGGCTTCTATTTATACAACTATATGAGGCTCGATTATTGGCCTCTTACATCATTCATTACCTCATACTCCACTAATGGAGTTCTATTATTACAATAATTTCTTCACTACATAATTGTAGCTCTATTATATCTTCCAGCTGTCCACCTTTCTTTCACATCTTCTTTTCCTCTATTGTCTTCATATGGAGTTTGTCAAGATTCTCCATAGTGGCGGGGTCTCTTATCTCTTTATATTTTTGTCCTCTTTTCATTTGGATAGCATGTGGGACATTCCCTCAATTGGCATGATTCTTGTATGGTCGATGGACTTCCATGGATTTGATGGATATCAAACTTTTGGATATATTCTTTTAAAATTGTAGACTTATCCTTTCCATTATTTGTCATGAGTGTCCATCCTTCATATTGGCATAAGCATTGGAATTTTTTATCATATAGATTTTTTGCCATGTTGTAGAGAACTTTCATCCCTAAGACTCTTCGGGATCTCATCCATGATCTATTAATGTTTGGTAATGGCTTTCTGTTTTGGCCTACTTCAATCTGGAAATTTCGGCCTACATATCCAATCGTAATAATATGTTCTGCATGATAATATATCCTTCCATCAATTTCTGGACTGATTGAGTAAAATTTAAGATTTATTGGTCTTCCTTTGGCAAATTTTGAAACTTCTCCTCGGAAGATATCATCAAATTTTTCAATTTCTTTTAAATCTTTTCCTGGATAAATTAAATCCAAGAATCCATAGTCTGCTGCCATTTTAACCATGTTAGGATCTCCATCGTTTGTAATAATCATCCTTGGGTAAACATGTTCTCTTGGGGAGATGAAATATGATTCATTATCTTGTAGTTCATAGACAAGTTTTGCAAAAGCTTTATATTCTTCTTCTCTTGGTGTTAAAGGGATTTCATCATCTTCATCTGCTCTGATTTTGATCACCCTTGTATGTTTATCATCATTTATTGTCACCTTTCGGGGACTTTCTATGATTGTATCTCTTTTTATTTGGCTGGGTCCACTGCTGCTTCCACTTGGTGTACCTGTTTGTATTCCCTGTTTGGTATTTTGAGATTGTGCCGAAACATCAATCCCTGTATTTTTGGTATTTGTAGACTCTAATTGTGCTTCAAGAGCATCAATTCGGTCTTTTAATTCATTGGTAACTTTGGTATGGGACGAACTGATCTCAAGTAATAATTTGACATTATAACTTAAGGTTTCAGCTAATGCCTCCATTCCAATTTTTATATCATCAGCTTCATCTTTGGCATATGCTGCCGCAGATTTTATTTCTGATATCTCCTGCTTGATATTATCCATCTCCGAACTCGATATTCCTGCTTAAAAAATCAGCAAGATAATTGTTTATACCTTTAATATGAATAATATCGAAATTATAAAATGACAAATATGCTTGCCATCTGTGCAATCTCCTATATTGAGGCTCCATTGGCAACTTATTTTTAATTAATCCTGTAACATTAGAATTGTCAGTTTCAACAATAAACTTTTTAGATAATAGGAATAATGAAAACTTTTTTATTCCTCTAATAATTGCTAACAATTCTTTTTCATGAGTAGTATAATTTATTTCTGCTTGGTTAAAAGTTCCACTTGAGTATCTGCAAATTTCATTTAAATCTGTTTTTAATATGGCTGCCCAATACTTATCAGAAGCATCTGTATTAACAACCAAATTATCCTTTTCATCTGGTAATCTTAATTTTGGTAAATTTTTGCATTCTTCTTTTAATAATTTAACTATTTCTGTATGTTCTTCACTCCATCCTTTAGTATTTGTTTTTCTAAGTAAAACTTGTATTTTATGTCTCTTTTTTGAAAGATTTTCAATAAATCCTTCTGCATAATTTAGACATCCTAAGAACTTTTGTATTTGTTCTTTTGATTCTAATTTATTTGGAAAACTTTCTATCTTCTTAGATATATGAGTTTGTAATTTTATTCCCTTTTTATCTATTGATAATCCAAGAAAATCAATTTCTTGTTTTTCTATTATAGCTTTCTTTTTTGAAAGAACAATCCCTTCTTTTTTACATTCATTTATAAATTTTATCAAATGATTTCTATGTTCTTCTTTAGTATTAGAACATATTAATATATCATCAACATATACTATTAAAAATTCATCAAACTTTCTAAATATATTATCCATTTTTCTTTGATATATTTGTGGTGCATTTTTTAAACCAAAAGGCATTACTAACCATTCATATTTACCTTGAGGTGTACTAAATGCAGTATATTGTATACTATCCTCTTCCATTTTAACTTGCCAAAAGCCTGATTTACAATCAAACTTAGAATAATATTGTTTTCCTTTTGCAAGGTTTATTAGGACTTCTTTATTTGGTAAAAAGTATCCATCAAATTTAGTATATTTGTTTAATTCTTTATAATTGATTATCATTCTAGCCTTTCCTCTAACTTGCTCAGAATGTTTCATGACCATAAAAGCTGGACTGCTATGAGGTCCATTACTTGGTCTAATAAGTTTTTGTTCTAGTAATTCTTTTATTTGGGTTTTAAATTCTTGTGTATCTTGTATAGTATACATCATTGGTCTGACTCTAATTATAATATTTTCTGTTAGTTCTATTTTAGCTTTAGGATGATATGGTTTCCAAAATAATAATGGATTTTCTCCACATGTTTTTTCTAATTGTTCTATAATTTTTTCTATACTTATCTCTATTTCTGCTTTTAGCACTTTTTTGTATAGAATTTTTGTGTTTATGTCTTTATTTATTATTGGTTTTTTCTCCCATTTATCACCACGCTGGGCTGGCTGAACTCTATAGGGTCTAAATTCCCTTGGAATTTTTAATAAGTGTGCACATGGTGTTTGTAACATTATCATATAATTATTTTGTTTATAATATTGAAATTGTTGGATAAAGTCATTTCCTAATAGTATATCACAATCTAATTTATTGTAACTATATATTTTGTTTATTATTACTTGTTTACTTCCAAGTATTATACTGACTTTATCAGCACTATTAATTATTTGTGTACTTTCTCCTGTTACTCCTGTTATTTTTATTTTACTATTTTCATTCCATGATTTTATTAAGAAGTTTTTAAATATTGTTATATCACTTCCTGTATCTATTAAGGCACATGTTGTTATATTTGTTTCTACTATAGTAACTTGTATATATACGGCTAATGGAAAACTTATTTGGTTATTCATTTATCTTTTTTCACATAATATAGTTTGATCATTATGTGTTATGTATAATCCTTCTCTTTTTATACTATAGTCTTTTAATCCATTTAGAAAACTTATTCCTAATAATATATGAGGATCTGTATTCATACTATTATCCATATAACATGGTACTATCATTTTGATTCCTCCTATTTTTATTGGTACTTTGACTTCCAATTCTGTAATATGTATTTGTCCATCAAAATTTACATATCTATATGGTTCAACTTTATGAGTCATTAATCCTTTATTTCTAATTGAAGCTATATGGCATTCACTTGCTCCTGTATCAATTAGTATATTTGGTCCTTCAATATGTTCTCTTCCATTATAATATTCTCCTTCTATTTTCATGTTTCCAGCATTTCTATGGAGTTTTATTTCTTTTATATTACTAGTTCCTTCTAAATGTTTTCTAGGTAATTTAAGACTTGTTGACCTCTTAATCAATCTTCCATCTTTGAACATTATTTTATCAGAATAATCATCTTCTTTAACTTCTGCTATTTCAGGTTTATCCTTGAGTATACTAAATTCATATTCTTTAGGAATTAAGCTTATTTGTTTGCTTGGTTCTATTATTTTACTAATATCCTTACATTCCTTGTGAACTTCTATGTATGGTTTTTTAGAGTATATATTTCCATAATTGGAGTTAGTAAATGTGTACAAAGCTCTATATTCTATAGTCATAATCTTGTCTCCTGGTTCCATTATATCATTTCTATGCAACTTAAAATGTAGTCCTAAGACTTCATTGAAGTTCTTATCTGTGATTGAGACACAATATTTTAGGTAACAAGTAAATATTAATTTTTGGTATGCCAAGTTTCCTTCTATAGTTCCTAAATGACTATCTTTTAAATTTATTATTCTTCCATCATGTAAACTTACGGTTAAAGGTGAATTTATTCCTTCTCTAAATAAGGATTTAAACATTATTTGTATTCCTGCTAAATAGACATATTGAATTTTTTCTCCTTGTTTTTTACTAATCTTTGTTAATAATTCATCTACTGTATTTCTTGTTAAAAGATTTAATTTATGTGTTCCTTGAGTTGTTCTAACATTTATAGCTTTTTCAATTTTATGATACTCATTTATTGCTATTCTTTCTCTTTTCCATATTCTATCTAAGGCTTCCCATTTTCCTATTTTTAAATCTAAAGATAATTTTCTCATTTTCTTGAATTTGTTATTATCAAATGTTACTTTTAATCCATAACCTTCTATTCCTTCATATTCTTGTTTATCTATATTATCTCTTTCTATTTCCTCAATTTCGTTATTCAGATTCTGATTCATTATCTTTTTCTGAATCTGATTCGCTTATGTATACTTCTTGATCATAATATTGTTCAATATCTGATATTTCACTTAATTCATTTTCTATATCTAAATATTCTTTTTGCAATATTTTAACCTTTTTCTTTTTACAGTCAGGGCTTATATGTCCTATTTATCCACAATTCCAACATTTACATTGGCTTTTATCTTTTTTATAAGGTCTATTTCTTTGTTGCTTATTTGGATTGTATTTCCTTTTATAATATCTTTTTCTAGGCTTTATATATTTTTTCTTAAAATTTCTAAATTTTTTAAATTTTTTATTTTTGAATTTTCTCTTAATATTTTTTCTTTCAGGATTACATCCCCATTGTGTAGGTTTTTCCATATCTTCACAACATATCTTAGTTAATCTTCCTGATTTTTTCATTAATTGTCTTTGTTGACATATATATGCAAGTCTTTCAAATAAAAATTTTATTCTTGATCCTAAAGATCTAGGTGCTTCAGGATTTTCTTTAATGTATTTCTCAAATTCTATTTTAAAATATATTTCTCATGTTCCTGGTAACTTATTATAGTACATATCTTTATATACATCTTGATTTTCATTACTATAGAATTGGGTATAATAATATTCTTTAAATTCACATGTATATTCTTTGATTTTACACATATCACATATTGTTAGATTTATTTATTTTATCCTACCATTTTCTTTTTCTTTTATTGCTTCTCCGTCAAAATTTTTTATCCAATCTTCTCCTAAGAATTTATCTGAGATATAGTTTACTAATCTTTCTATACCTTCTCTATCTGATTTTATTATTTCTGTTTGAACATTTCTTCTTATTAGTGTCTTTGTATCATTATTTATTCCATCCCACCAGTTTCTAACATTTCCTTCAAAGGATGCTACTAAGAAGTCTATTCTTCTTTCAGTACTTTCCCATGTATCATCTTTATTATATAAAAAGAATAATATCATTGAGTTTGCCCAAGTTTCTAAGGCTTTTTTAATATCTATTTTACAATCTAAGTCTAATTTTGCTCCTCCATGATTGACAGGTTTATCATAATTATCATTTAGTTCAAATCTATTTCTGTATTTGTTTCCCTTTGGTGGTTGTCTATCTCTTATTGTTTCATAATATTGTCTATATGGTTTAATGTATATAGGTGCATAATTTTCATCTGGATCTAATATTTCTTGTTTATTAGAGGATTCTGCTTTATTTGGTCATCCTCCAGTATTCATTAGGACTTGATATTCATCTAAATTTTCTAAATTTAATTGATCAAAATTTTCTATAAGTAAATCTAATTCTTCATTCATCTTTATCTTCTATATCATCTTGATTTTCTTTAATTTCTAATTTTTCTATTGCTTTTTCTTTAGATTTTTCCATTTTTTCCTCTTCTTCTATTATTTTTGGTAAAACCCTTTTCCTAAATTCATCATCCATACTTCCTGCTTCTATTCTTATATTTTCTTGTTCAGTATATTTTTTCCCTATTCTAGACATTTCTTTTTCTATTAGTTTTTTGTCTATTGTTTTTTCTTTTCCTTTACCAATTTCTTTTATTTTTCTTACTTCAATTTTTAGGATATTAATATCATTTCTAACTTCTTTTATTTCATTATTTATGTTTTGAACATCATCTATTAATATTTTTATTAGTGTTTTTAATTCTTCTATATACTCACCAATTGACATTTATCTTTTCTTTGATTAACATAAGTAATATGTTCTACATTCAGTATCTTTACAATCTTTTATTAATTTATCACATTTTTGTCTTACATAATTATTATTTGTTAATTCTTTCATTTTTTCGTAATAACTTGCTCTTATTTTATACCTTTCTTGTTTTAATTTTAATATTTGTTTTTGTTGTGAGTTTGTTATATTTCCAGGTTTTAAAAGTTCATCTTGTATTTGTAGATTTATTTCTCTTATTCTTACTAATTTTTTATCTAAAATTTCTTTTATTTCCATTATTTCCATTAATAGTTTTTACAAATCATTTGATTCATATTTTTCTTTATAATATAAATTGATTTCTTCTTTCTCAAAAGTTTCTATTATTTTCTCATATATATCTTTCTTTTATTGATTCTATAATTAGCTTATGTAATATTTGTGCTTTAATTTCCATAGGTAATTTTCTAATTATTCTTAGTGTTATTATTTTTAGCTTATCGGGTATAGGTTTTAAAAATATATAACTTCCTCTTTCTGTTTCTAATGTGTAATAATTATCTATTTTTATAATTTTATTGCTCATAATCTTTGCAATATAACATCATTTCTTCTTTTTCAAGTTCAATAATAATTTTTTTTTATATATATATTCATCTTTTAATGTTCCTATTATAAGGTTATCTATAATTTGTTCTTTTATTTCTTGAGGTAAATCTTTAATTATTATTAACGTTATTGTTTTTATTTTCTTAGGAATATGTTCTAAAAATATATTACTTTCTTTACTATCTTCTATTTTGTAATACCAATCTGTTTTTGTAATTGTAATGTCCATGATCTCTATGGCTCTGATACCATCAACTGGGGGGCTACTTAGAGCGAACAAAAATCAAATAATACTTAAAATCTAATTAATCTTTAAATAGTCGTATATTCTATGTATTCTTTTAATTTATCAAATTCTAATATATTATTAGTTATAGATATATAAAATCTTAGGGTTAAATTAAACCTTAATTTCTTATATTCTTGTGGTAATCTATTTGTGTTAAGTTTTCTCATCTATAGGTTTTTAATTAAATCTTCAAAGTCTAATAATGTTTGAGAATTCATAATATCAAGATCTGTTATTATATCTATATTTGATTCAAGAGGTATATTATACTTTGAAATATTCTTTTTCCTCTTTTCTAATTTATCTATTATATCTTGTATATCTTTTATAATTATAGATCTAACAACTCCTTTGGCAAAATTTTCTATTAAATTTTCTTTAAAACATTTTAATATTTCTTGAGCAGCATATAATTGTTCTTGATATCCTATTTTATCAATTTCATTTTCAAATTCAATTTCTTTTTTATTTTTTACAATCGTTTTAATTTTATATGGACCTCTTTTAGATCTAGGTCTTTTTATTTTATAATTATTAGTCATAATTTAGTTAGTTTTTTGACAAAAATTTATTATAATAAATCTTCTAGGACTAAATTGTTACTTTCTTTATATTATGATTACTTTGGTTGTAAATCTTATATTTAGGGGTATTTTTGGTAGTTTACTACCTTTGAATAGTCAAAGGGTATTTTGGAAAGGGTAGTGTTGAATTTGGGGTATTTTCAATAATTTCCCAATTATATGTCATTATATGTCACCACGTGTGTAAACATTTAAAAGAGTTTATGGCTAAGGTGTATTGTCCCATATTAAATTGCGGTCCTAGCTCAATAATTTCTATAGTAAGTTGAAGCTCCCCATTATTGGGTCCCCAAACCATCTCATCAACTTCGAGCAAAATGTCAAAAACCTAGAGTATTGTCACAATCCTTTACAACTGTAGTACACTGTAGCGTGAAAATTATTAATATTAATTTTTAATTATTTATTTTATTCCAGAGTTGGACCACGGGCAACCACACAAAGATTGGACTAATTTCAGATTTGGACACAAGGCCCAACAAAGACACATGACGGTCCAACGTTCAGAAAGGCCTAATGTCAGATCATTAGAGAATCCGATGATTATTCGTCAAAAATGAGCCACATACTTCCACTCAGAGTACAAAACGGGGCAGAGAATGCTGACTGGCAGTAGGTCAATCCGACAGGGATGACAGGAGAAACTCAGTTTCCATTGGTTGGTTGGTGCGTACTAGAAAACAATTCAATCACAACTACAAGTAGTCATTTTTATATGAATTTTTTTTTCTTTTTTTTCCTTTCGATGTTTTTCTTAGGAAAATATTCCTTTTTTCAAAACTATTGTTTAAAATAAAAAATTATAATTGATCATTAATGGTAAATACCTTGTTGTCACATAAATTGGTGTTTTATAGCATTATTTTTTTAATTTATGTTTTGACCTTCAGACATTCAAGAATCTTTTCGTCGATAGGGCATGATTTATGGACAATGAAATTTTCTTTTAAAAAATAGAATTTACATAAAATTAATAACATTTAGCCTTTGTTTGTTTTCCATTATTTCAAAACTCTGTTTTTTCACATAATCATTTTCAACCATAAATTACTATAACAAAATAATCTATATATCAATTTAAAATTTTTTTCTACTTTTTAAACATATATTTTCCATAAATTTATTATTTAAACATTGTTTCCAAAAAAAAAAAAAAAAAATAGCTATAAAATAGGATAAACGACCTTTTCTTTTTCCGAGTTACGAGGTTGGGCTGACTACCTTGAATGTAGACAAAGTTGTTGGTGGATATGGTATAAAAATGGTTTTGCATGTAGACAATGCTTTGGTACAAGTTTAACAATGCAAAATGATGTTTAAACCACAAACAAAAATGGTAGAACCCAAGAAAATAAGTGGAAGAACAAGAAAAGACACAAGAAATAGATGTATTAAGACAAATTTACTCCACAACGGTATTAATGGAATAACGACAATTGTATCTCGAGAGATTACTTCCTTGTAGTAGAAGCACTTCCAACTACAAGGCAACAATGAACTTGAATAGTTTTTCTCTTGGGAGAGTTCGGACAAGATTTTTTAATGCAAATCTCAAGAATATGAATTGCGATGCCTAAAGAAGTCCCAAGGGATCTGATTTATAGAGTATGAGGGTTTGTGATTGGAAAGACATGCCCCAAAACTCAACAATCTTAAAAAGGGGACCCAACCTTCTCTGTCGCTCACCTTGCCACTAGCGCGTTGCTTGAGCACTAAAAACAAAAACCTTGTTGCTCATCGGCGTTGGCTTGCTACTCGAGTGGCGGCCTTGCGTGTTGAAAAATTCATTTTTCTTTCCAACTTTAGACTACAATTTCTCATTCATCCGAAATTGGTTTTAAGATTTCAAGAATACCATGATTATCTACTGACGAGTAGAACAAGTTAGTATATTTATTTTCATAACTTCAAGTCCGAATATTTGACTGAAGTGGCACGAAAATCACTTTCCACATTTTTACGGTTTTATACTTGTTGACATTGAAAAATAAGTGTATAAATTCCAAGCCAACTTAGAGGATAAACACGGATTGATTGATATATAATCAAAGGATTACGAAAAGTGAAACAAGAGTTCTTTTTTCTTGTCAAATGGGATACTTGAAATATGAGAATATTGAGAGAGTTTGTAATTTTCTTGATTATGTGTCCTCCATTTCTTCCTCGCACTCTTCCTCCTTTTATAGGAGGAATATAATGTACATTGTACTTCGTGTCTTGTCAACTGCAATTCCAAGTTGAAGAAGGACGCTTGTTGTTGCAATTTGATTGGCTGCTGAGTTTAGTTGTCAGGTCATTATGAGTTAAACATGCAGGTAGTCCCCCAAAAATTAATGGATTGCTTAGGGGAAGAAGTTAAAGTTGTTGATTGGTAGATTAAGTGGGCGCTGACGTAAGACCTTTCCATGTGCATTTAACTAATTGGTGGATTATATATTTTGTCAATGATCTTCAATCAGTACTTTTCCTTTAACCGCGATAGACTGCACACTCTTCTGGTGCAAGCCAAGTTATAACTGAACTGACCTTAATCAATCGACCTCACATCGACTCCAGCTTATCACATATAATAACCCGAGTTAATCGACCTCGGAGTTCGGGTGTCAACAGATATCCCTCTCCCCTCAGTGCTGACCTAAGCGAAGGACTGACCTTAAAAGGCACAATTTCCAATTTTTGTAATTATTACAGCAATAAATGATTTAGGCATGTGTTACACCGTAACTTGTGCATGAGCTGTAGAGCACGTGGGGTTCCTTCTTCCAAAAGCGTTAAACTGAAACGACGTCACTTCCTTAATTGAATCCAGCTGTATATTCATTTTATTATTTTATATTTGGATGATCCAGATCTCGTCCTTTGACATTCCTCTCTTTTAAAAGACTTTGGCTCTCTTCATTTTTTATCTTTGCATACGAATCTCCAAGTTTTTGCTCTCAAAAATTTCCTCCACACTGTTATTTACTTTTTGAGTGAGGTCGACGTCATTCAAGTATTCCTCTTTTATTGAGAATACCTCTCATTTTTTGTGCACTGTGTGTATTTTTTCTAGATTTTTATATGAGTTCGGACGAATCTTGAGTTCAGTCCTAGGGTAATCAATAGGAAGAAACTGTATCCTCTTCGTCTACTCGTTCTTTTAGTCATTCTTCTGCTAGTTTAGACTGCCAAGAAATTTTAACCCCAATCCCCATAACTTCAATCTATCTACAACCATCGAACGACCCTAAAATTATGAAACAACAGCGGGAGAAGAAAGAGGCGAGGTCACAGGGGGTGGCGAGAGTGGGAGTCAAGAGTGGGGGGGCTTGATTCATATAGGTCGATTATTACGGGAAATATGCTAGCCCGTACGGAATACCCCAAAACGTAGAATTAGTAATTCCATTCCCCTCCAACCGAGCTAACACTCTTCCTACAGGATGTGTGGCTCAACTGAACGATCCTTCAGGTAAGATTAAGACTCCCCATCCCGAAAGTCATACGTGAATTCTTCTCTTCCTGGGGAATAGCCCCTACACAACTCTGTCCAAACAGATGGAGAACCCTGATTGACACTTTAATTTTATGGAAATTCGAGTATGTCCCAATTTAACTCCATCTTCACCTTTAAGGAGGACGGAAAAATACTAGCTAGTGGTATACCAGTGTTAGACCTAGGACGAGGGGGGCTTAGTTTTAGATACTCCTTCATCAATCAAATGATGGAAATATGAGTTCTTCTTTGTTTTGGGAGAGTGCAGTTCCACCCTGTCGAGGTGAACATAGAGGACGTAGTCCCTACTCTCTATCATACATTCTGTAAGTGATTATTTATTTTTGTACTTTTTATTTCGTTTTCATACTTGAAGCTTCTTTTTAACCTTTAATGTTTCCTCTTGCATATTATAGACCTTCTCATATGAGTTCGGTCATCCAGAGGTAGGCGGACTCAATTCGAGCTCTTCCCAAGAAAGAGAGTTTATGCAAATTTGTAATTTCAGATACAAATTTGTTCCAAGCAGGCCTACTTTGGTCAATTCCACCAACCTCAGGTCCCAGCTGACCTGAGGCTCCTATCCCCACATTTGATGTCCCTACTTCTTCTCGTAAGTAAACTTTACACTGTCCCTTTCAATTTTTATCCCCAACACTTAACTAACCTTATATTACAATTTATTCCAAGTCAAGATCCAATTATGTTAGCATATAAAGCAGCAAAGGCAGCTGCTAAAAAGAAAGACCTTCCTGCTAAGGTCGTGGTGGAGAGTGAAGAAACTAAGGTTGAGTCTGAACAACCTTTTAAGAGGTGCTGATCTGAAGAACCACCTAAGCAATCCACTCCTGTGGTAGCCTCTTCTGAAAAGCCATCTCCACTGCTCCCATCAGGGTTCGCCTTCAGTGTAACTACCATCACCCTAACTACGACAGCTAGTTCTTCAAGGTCACAAAATAAGTGCCCTAACCTTCAAAGACCAAACACTGACAACTTGGTAGGCCGCCGACCTAAAATCTACCTTGACTTCCTTCAAGCTCCTTCCTTTGCTAAGGAATCTGCAGCAGCACTACCTTCTCCTCTAAGAGAATTAGAAACTCTCCTTACTAGGAAATGGAATAAGAGGGAGTAGCAATACCTAGCTGAGACGCCTATTGATGACGCTATTATCTCATCCCAACTCTACAGCCACAGATCTATTTTGTACATGATGTCGGTGTCAGAAAAGGTAACTTCTCAAGTTTATTTAAGAAGTTAATTTTACATATGTAAGGTATTTTAAGACTCAAATTCTTTCCTTGTTTGTTAGGTAAAGGCTGAGCTGGATAAGATGCTAGAGGTCAGAGACCATGCCTCAGTCATATTTGACAAAATGGAGGCAGAAAAGGCTACCTTTGCAGAAAAAGGAAAATGAGGACCGACTAAATATAATGGGGGACGAGCTAAATGCGAGGTTGACTACCGAGCTTAGGCCGATGGATGACAACAAAGCCTTGCAACTTTGGGGGGGAGAAAGCCACTGCCCGAGCTGATAGTGAAAAGAAGCGGGCCGATGAAGAAAAAGCTCGGGCAGAAAAGAGCTGAAGAGGCTACCAAAAAGGCAGCAGATGCCGAGCTTAGGGCTTCTAAAGTAGTAAAGAATTGGAGGGCCTCTCCTGAGTTCGATGCTCTTATTTAGGATACCTATGTTGTGGCTTTAGGAGAAATTATTAAGTACATAAATAAAGAACGGCCAAACTTCGATACTGCTTTCCTGGCTGAGGCATACAAGGAGCAAAAGGAAGAACTGGAGCAACTATCCAAAGCTGCTGGAGTTTGGATCTCAGCTGCTGAAGAGGATGTTATTCACGAATACATTCATTCCCAGGACTTCCCAGCTTAGTAGTTCATCTTGTACTTGATTTCCTTTCAGAAATATATTTTGAAAAATATTTGTAATGTTTTTATTTTGTAATGAAGTTTCAATTTTCATGATAAGTGTTTTTACTTCAGCAATTTTATTTCTAAAAAATTGTACGTTTTCCTAGGCTAAGTGTTGCAAAGCATGTAACCTCAGTTCATGTCTTTTTATTTATAACATACATTCTGGGGCATCCTTCTGAATGTTTTAACACAAACGACTTTAGTTTGGTTAGTCCGCCTAAAAGCTGGTTGAAGATATTTCTTTATAACAAATCTCACTAAGTGTTACAGAACATGCAACCTCAGCTCGGCTTGCTCATGAGCAGGGTTTAAGTATTGTCTTATATAAATTCTCACTAAGTATTGCAGCACATGCAACCTTAGCTCAGCCTACTAGTAAGCAGGGCTTAAGTATTTCCTTATAGAAATTTTCACTAAGTGTTGCAGCACATGTGACCTTAGCTCGGCCTGCTGGTGAGAAGAGTTTAAGTATTTCTTTATAAGAATTTCCACTAAGTATTGCAGCATATGCGACCTTAGCTCGGCCTACTGGTAAGCAGTGCTCAAGTCAATATGCTAGTGATCATGTACTTTAGAAGCATATATTTTTATTATAAACAACACGTGATACAAAGCATAATCGTCATTTTACTGATAATACTTTTTGAAGTGTTCTGCATTCCAATGATGCAGTAGAAGTCTTCATTCCATATCTTCTAATTCATAAGCCCATCTGAGTAGTACTTTGGTTACTTTGTAAGGACCCTCCCAGTTAGGTCCCAATGACCCAGAATTGAGTTCCATTATTGCTAAAATGACTTTCCTTAATACAAGGTCGCCTACCTCGAATTCTTGTTTCTTGACTTTATTATTGTAATACCTTGCATTGCGTTGTTTGTATATCGCATTTCTAATCTTGGCCTCATTCCTTTTTTTCTATAACAAGTCCAATTCTCCTCGTAACACATGCTCATTCTCATTTTCACAATATATCATTGTCCGAACAGAAGGGATTCTTATCTTAAGAGGGATGATAGCTTCTACTCCAAAAGTCAAAGAAAATGGGGTTTCCTCGATACGATTCTTGGATGTGTACGGTAAGCTTGATGATCTTATTAATCGCTTAAACTTGACCATTAGCTTGAGGGTGATTTGGCGTAGAGAAGTGCTTCCGGATGCTGAACTCATCACAAATATTAGTGAAACGACGATTATCGAATTGTTTCCCATTGTCAGTCACAATGGGGTGTGGTATTCTAAATCTGCATATGATGGATTTCCAAATGAAGTCAGTTGTCCTTTGCTCGGTTATTTTAGCTAAAGGCTCGGCTTTCACCCATTTAGTGAAGTAGTCTGCTGCCACAATTGCAAACTTCGTCCCTCCTTTTCCAAGTTGGCATGGGGCCAATTAAATCAACCTCCCATTTGGAAAAGGGTCATGGTGCCATCACACAATTCAACTTTCCTAGGAGAAGGTTGATATTGGGGACAAATCGCTGACATCTGTCGCATTTCCTAGAGAACTCCAATGCATCTTTTTTCATAGTTGGCCAAAAATATCCTTGTCGTATAATTTTATGAACCAAAGACTGTCCTCCATCATGATTTTCACACACTCCACCATGCACCTCTTCTAGAGTATAAGAAACATCTATGTAAGGGCACAAAATACCCTCACTTGTATAGGATGTCGTCGATCAACGTGTATCTAGCTGCCCTCACTCTGAGTTTTCTCACCATAACAGGATCTTTAGGACATGAACATGGTTTTAGATATGTAACTATCTCGTCTATCCATGTTGACTTTAGGTCGATTAATATAAAAATCAATTTCAGTTCCTCAATAGCAGGGTGGCAGATTTTCCCTACGTGGATACTGTCAAATTTCTCAATCCCTTCACTAATTGCCAACTAAGCTAAAGCGTCGGCATGACCATTTTGAGTTCAGGAAACTCGTTCGACCTACACGTCTTTGAAACTTTTCATCTCTTACTTGACGATTTTGAGGTAGTTGTTCATTCTTTCTTCTTTTGCTTGGTAGGCCTCGTTGACCTAGTTAATTACCAATTGCGAATCGCTATAAACTATCAAGTGGTCGAACCTCATTTGTCTTGCCATCCTTAGACCAGTTATGAGTGCTTCATATTCAACCTCATTGTTTGAAGCACTAAAATCAAATGGCAACACTTTACAAAATAATTGGTGACTTAGACTTATCAAAACAATTCTAGCTCCTGCTCGTACTTTAGTAGATGATCCATCAACAAAAAGTTTCCAAGGTATATGGTGATGGGATTCTTCTATTGGGTCCTAACTGAACTCAGCAATGAAGTCGGCGAGAGCTTGGCCCTTTATGAAGGTGCGTAGCTTATACTTTATGTCAAATTGACCGAGCTCTACTGCCCACTTAACCATCCTTCCTAAAGTATCAGGTTTTTTGTAAAACTTGCCTTATCGGATAATTAGTTAAGACCTCGATTGGATATTCTAAGAAATAAGGTCTTAACTTACGAGCTACTATAATGACTGCATAAGCTAATTTTTCCATTGGAGAATATCGGAGTTCGGCCTCATGTAAGGCTTTGATGACGTAATAGACAGTATGTTGTACTCATTCTTCCTCCCTGGTTAAAATCGCACTTACTGCATGCTTGAATACTGCCAAATATAGCATCAATGTCTCCCCCGCTTTTGGTTTCGATAACACCGATGGTTGTGCTAAATGTAACTTCAACTAATCAAAGGTAAGTGGCATTCAGATGTCCATTCAAATCTTTTTCCCCATCTCAATACATCAAAGAAGGGTTTGCATTTATCTGTTGATTTTGACATGAAGCGACTAAGGACGGCTATTCACCATGTCAAGCTTTGTACTTCTTTGGGTTTTGTTGAAGGACGCATTTCAATAATGGCCCTTGTTTTCTATCGATTTACTTCAATTCCTCTACGATTCACCAAGTACCCCAGGAATTTTCCCGAGTTCACTCCAAATGCACATTTATGTAGGTTCAGCTTCATTCCATACTTCCTCAAAATTTAAAACATCTCAACAATGTGTTGCTGATAATCCTGAGCGTCCGTGCTTTTTACCAACATGTCATTAACATATACCTCCATGGTCTTGTCAATTTGTTTGGCGAACATAGAATTAACCAAGCATTGGTAAGTAGCTCCAGCATTTTTTAGACCAAATGGCATCATTTTATAGCAGTAAAGACCTCGGTCAGTAATGAAGGTCGTGTGCTCTTGATCTGACCCAAACATATGGATTTGATTGTACCCTGAATAAGCATCCATGAAACTGAGTAGCTCATGCCCTGCCGTTGCATCCACCATCTGGTCTATTCTTGGTAGTAGAAAAATGTCTTTAAAACAAGCTTTATTCAGATCAGTAAAGTCGATACACATCCTCCAATCTCCATTACTTTTCTTAACAAAGATCGAGTTGGCAATCCGCTTCGAATAATTCACCTCTTAGATAAACCTATTATGGAGTAATTTCTACACCACTTTGTTTAGAGCTTCATATCTTTCTAGGTTTAGAGGTCTACGTCGTTGCTACTTAGGTCGCACCATGGGATCAATGCCTAATTTGTGACAAGTGATCTTTAGATCGATTCCCTTCATGTCCAAGTGGTCCCAGGCAAAAACATCAATATTTTCCCGAAGGAAGTTGATGATTTGAGTTTGGAAAGATGGTTACAGCCCATGACCTATTTTGAATCCCCTTCTCCTACCTCCACATGATCCAGTTCTTCCACAGGCTCTTCTCCTTTTACCCTTTGAAGTTGGTCCAATGGGTTGAGGTCGGTCTCTTCTGTATACACCATATGAACTTCTGAGGGATAATGTATTTAATGCCTCTTTAGATCGACCTTTACTTGACACTTTTCGACGACATCCCTATTTTCCTTAACTTGTCCTGCACCATGAGGCGTGGGAAATTTAAGAGAGTAATGGTACATTGACACGATTTTCCTGAGATCGAACAGTGGGAGCTGTCCCATGATGGCATTACAATGAGACTTCGAATCCAGAACCACAAATTATGCATTGAACTTAATTCGGTGCGGGGATTCTCGAACCTCAATGGGGAGCTTGATCAACCCTTTTGCTCTTGCAAGGGCACCATTGAGTCCCAAAACCATGTGCGGATAAGGTTGTAGAAAATTCAAAGGGATTCCAATCCACTCCAAAGTGTTGGTGTAAAGTATGTTGCGAGAGCTTCCTATGTCAATCAAAACTTTGGAAATGTTGACTCCAGATATGGGCACGAAAACTACTAAGACTCTAGGATAAGGATTTAGATCGACTTCTCTTTCTTCAAATAAGAGCTAGTCGTCAGTTGCCTTCTTACGGTGTTTTCAGTAATACTAATCTCAAATAAATTAGCTACATTAAACCTCAATTTCCCTGCTTGTTGATTTTTAAACATTTGTACCTGAGGGCTACGTAGGTCTACATTGCAAGCTCTTACCTCTGCCTGGTTTTCACGTATCATGCATGTTCCGTTTGGAGTTGGTAATTTAATGCAATAATGATATATTGAGATGGCAGCTTGTAACTCGTGTAGTATGGGCCTTCACAATATGACATTATAGTTCGAAGGGAGATCTACAATAATGAAATCAGCTAAGATCCTTCTCTGGCAAGGGGGTTCGCCTAATTCCACGCTTAACACGATTTGTCCTCAGGCTTCGATAAAGTCTCTAGAAAACCTTTGCAACCTTCTAGAATATAGTTGAAGATAGCGTACTTGTATCCCCATTTGCTCCAAGGTTCGGGAGTACAGCACGTTAACTGAGCTCCCATTGCCCAACAGGGTCCTATGTACTTGTACTCCTGCAACGGTCATGAATATGACCAGTGCATCACTTTGATCTTGTAGAATTTCATGTACATCTTTTTCTAAAAAACCAAACCATTCTAGGTGTAGCGATGTACTAACCTCTGGTTCTTGGTATATTACATTATAGTTTTGCCAGATGCAGGCATTGCATGCCAACCTATGCCTAGCTCTTCATGACCTTTCGAGGAATTGATTGTCGCTTATTAAGGTTCAGATCTTAGCTCGGTGTTATGGATTTCGAGCTTGGGGTTTGGGCCGAACTTGCTAGGCTATCCCTTACTGGTTAGGTTGTTGGACTCCATTGGATCTGCTTATCTAGGTTTAGCTATAAATTCCTGCAAATAACCTCGTCGGATGAGCGATTCCACTTCTTCTTTCAAGTTTCTGTAATTATCAATGTTATGTCTCGTCGTCTTGTAATAACATTACTTTCCCTGACTTTTTCTGGTCAACTCATTTTTCTAATGTGGAGGTCGGCGAAATGTCTCTTTCTCTTCGGCCTACAGGGAAACTTATTCTAGAGTAGCATTCAATGGGTGGTATTCACAAAATTTGTTGGAACACGGTCTCGAGCGGCCTTGATCCCTTCTATCTCTTATTTTCTCATGACCAAAGTTTTTGTCTACTTGTCTTCCTTTTGCTCATTGCGGGGATTATGGATTTTGCTTAAGATCCTCCTGGTCAAATGTGGCTTCCTCTACACTTATATACTTCTCAGCTCGGCCTAAGAAGTTATGATACATTCGAGGTTCATCCTCATGAACAGACCACCAGAATCTTGTTCTTTGTCTTAATCCTGAGAGAACTGCCATGAGCGCAACATCATCAGAAATTTTTTCTACTTCCATGGATTGTTTATTGAATTTACTCAGGTAACTTTTGAGTGATTCAGTTTTTCCCTGTTTGATGATTACCAACCGCTCCTTCGATGTGGTTCTTGTTTTCGAACACATAAATTGGGCAAGAAATGCTATAGCAAGATCGTTCTAATTTTTTTGGATCTTTGGTGCAATCTTCGAAATCACCTTTGGGCTTTGTCTCCCAAAGTTAGGGAGAAAGCGCGACACATTATGGCATCCTTAGTTCCTTGCAATTCCATCCAAGAAGTATATTCGTACCCGATTAGTTGTGACATTTTCAACTTTCGAGGCAGGGGTTCTACCAGGATGTCCTCAGTGAAGGGAGAATGGCATTTTGTGAGGTATTTTTTCGTGCTTCTTTTGTTTCTAGTTTCCAGATCAGCTATGCGTTTCCTCAGGGCACTCATCTCAAGCTCTGGCCGTTCCACAGGGTGATTAGTAAGGGGCTCATCATGCTTACTTGTGGGTGTTAAAGAGTGTTGAGAACCCAGTCTATTAAATACACTATTTGTTCTCCTGGCAGTTGGTTTTGAGTTTAGAGGAGAACTCTTGACTTTTTCAGTTCGACTTTTGGAAGATTCTCTGCCTGAGAACTAAAGAGTCCTTCTGGTGGGAAGTCGTTTGGTTCTTTCTTGGTGAGGAGATTCCACCTCGGTATCCTGTGGTGGATTACGAGCTTGGTTATGCTCCAGTCTATTGACAACATTTGTTAATCTCTCTATGTCTTCCCTCATTGCCACCATTTGAAGGTCAGTAGTTTCGTTTTGACCTCATCTTATTCCAACATTTTGTGGATTGCCGATTTGTTAAGGACAAATGTAAGAATGACTTTCAGATGTTGAAAATCTATCCATGATATCGTTACTTTGTAGGTTTTTGATAAGTGTATTTTATACACTTATTTAGGCTCTAAAACAATGACATTTTGTCGTTCTTATAATGAGATTATAGCCTAATTTATGATATAATATGTTATTAGGTGAGACTCAATGGAAGATGAAGAATTGGAGAAAATAATGCAAAATTGGCGAAAAAGAGGCAAGATCTAAAGTTTGGGAACTGAAGTGCAAATGCTCAAAAGTTGTTTAGAACCTCACGATGAAGATTCGAGAGTACTAGGAGTCAATTGGATAAAGGAAGATGTCAAAGGGATAAAATATCGTTAAAATATGATCACACATCAATTTATGATTGAAAGAGTTATGCATCGATTTTTAGACTCATGTTTTGATACATATTTGACATAGAAAACGATCGAATTTGAAGTCGACTTCTGAAGAACAGTTGTAGCCCTTTGAGTTAGCTTTCCAAATCATCTTGAATCACCTTAATCGGATATCGGGAGAAAACATTATGATAAAAATATTGAAAAGAACACAGAATGACAACAAGGCAGCACTAGCGCCCATGCGCTACCTACCTAGCGCTCAGGCGCCCGAATGCTGAAAATTAACAGATTTGTAGCACCCAGGTGCCGCCCCGTAGTGCCCAAGCAATGCGCGTTGCCACAGATTTTAGGTTTTTATTCTTTAGGCCGCGAAAATCCCACAAAAAGACTCCAAATTGGCCAAGAACGTATATAAAAGTATAAATAGACCTAAGGAGGCATGTATTAGGGGTTCCCGCACATTGAAAAGGGAGACGCTTTGTAAAATAGAGAGAAAAACACAAGATCGAAGAAGAATTCGCGAGAAGAAATACATCAAGGATTGGAAGTGGAATAAGATCTAGGTGTAAGAGCTGATTCTTTTCCAACTTTTGTATCATTTAAATCGGTGATGTATTCGAACATTCTTATTTATTTCATCTTCTTCATCATGTTTAGCTAAATTTCTTATTAGGGTAAACAATGTAATTTATTGAGACCCTTAGTTCTTTAATTCAAGAATTCTGAGTTTTATTCTTCCATGTGTTGATTTTATTATGAGTGCAATGCATTGAATTACCTGATCAATAATTCGATGATCTATTGAGTTTTTTATGAATCAAGAGGTGAGTTTGAGACTTAGAACGTATAATAAAATTCAGTAACGAGGTATAACGAGTAGAGATACATATACTAAGTGTTGCGATCGTTATATGAATTCCTAGTGTCATAACTCGTTTAACTAAGGGTAATTCGCTTAGAGATATGCAATTGAATTAGTTAAATAGGTCAATGAGAACTCAAGAGAGGTAAATTGAATACCGTAGGAGAATTCGATCGAATACTACGTTAGGCTAGAATCTTGAATTGGGAATTAAGGTGATCATTAGATGAATTTGTTTTGCCCTAATACATCTTACATGCATGAATCTTTGATCTATTTGTATTTGTTATTTCAGCATAATTTCATTTGTTTTAGACATTTAATTTTTTAAGGAAACCAATATTTACAATTTTTATCATTCTTTATTTGTTTATCTTTTATCAAATGGGAGTTAGAAAAGTAGATTAAGACTAAAGTATAGTTTTCGTGGAAACGATAATTCGGACTCTTGGGTCCACTATATTACTTGTTACGATATCGTATACTTGCGATAGAAAATATGCAACAAGTTTTACGGAGAGATGGGGCTGTATTTTTTTTTTCAAGTTGGGGCCCCTCCTTTAGTGCCAAACTGTCGATGTTGAAAAATATGTATATAAATTCCAAGCTAACTTAGAGGATAAACATGAATTGATTGATATATAATCAAAGGATTACAAAAAGTGGTACAAGAGTTCCTTTTTCTTGTCAAATGAGATATTTGAAATATGATAATTATGAGAGAGTTTGTAATTTTCTTGATTCTATGTCCTACCTTTCTTCCTCCTTTTATAGGAGGAAATATAATGTACATTGTACTTTGTGTCTAGTCAACTGCAATTTCGAGCTAAAGAAGTACGCTTGTTGTTGCAATTCTAAGCTGACATAAGACCTTCTCATGTGCATTTTACTAATTGGTGGATTATATATTTTGTTAGTGATCTTCAATCATTATTTTTCCTTTAACCTCGATAGACTACACAATCTTCTGGTGGAAGCCAAATTATAACCTAACTGGTATTAATCAACCGACCTCACATCAGCTACAACTCATCACATATAATAACTCGTGTTAATCAACCTCGGAGGTCAGGTGTTAACAATACTTAACTAATTTTAATCTCATTTAAACCAAAGTCCAACAATCTTTCACATGAATGAAAATTCCAAATATGTAAATGATATGCAGATGCTTGTAGAGAGAAAGTGGAAAACATTATATCAAGAGAGGTAGCTTCCAACCTTAAACCTTCCTTAGTGAAATACTTCAGAATTACCTGGCTAATTGGTGAACGCGATGTCTTGAACCATTCAACTTTTAGTGTAAACCAATACAATAGTACTCACACAAACATCTCCTCTAAATTGTTCTGGTTCTCAAGAATGTGTTCACTTTTACCCTGAAATGCCGTTGGGTTCCATAAGTGTTTTTAGATAATTTTAGCCTCAAGTAATTTTCATCGAAGTGGCCCCACTTCACACTTACATATGTGACATCTTATTAAGAATATTATGTTTTATTCCACTTGACTCAATCAAGATATATGAGTCAGTAAAAGTGTATTTTAACCTTTAAACATTCTGTAGAAAATACTATCAATATCATATGAATGAGTACGAATAATTTTATAAGTGCTTAATTGAATTTTTATAACTTAGTTATCCCCTTGAACCAAGATCTTAGGATCTGCAGACAACAAAGTATGGTTACCATTACAAAGACTCTCATTAGAAGGCTTTAATCTTATTTCTTTTGATAGACAACATATTTGATCTCTTGCTAAGCCTTTCGTAAGCGAATTCTCAATGTTTTCCTTATATTTCATATAATCTATAGAGATAATACCATTTGAGATCAGTTGTTTAATGATATTGTGTCTACGACGTATATGTTTAGACTTACCATTATACATGCTATTTTGTACAGTTCCCATAGCTGATTGACTATCACAATGTATACTTATTACAGGTACCGTCTTAGGCCAACATGAATGTCTTCCAAAAAGTTACGAAGTCATTCTACTTCTTCACTTGCTTTATCCAAAGCAATAAATCTTGATTTCATTGTCAATCGAGCTATACAAGTTTTACTTTTTAGACTTTCATGACATAGTACTCTACCAATGGTAAATACATAACCACTAGTAGAATTGGAATCATTCATATCATATGTCCAATTTGCATAACTATATCCTTCCAATACCATAAGATATCTTGTGAAGTGTAATCCAAAGGTTAAGGTACATTTAAAATACCTAAGAACCCTAGTCAAAGTCTTCCAATGGTCATAGCTTGGATTACTTGTAAATCTATTAAGTTTATTCACAACAAATACTATATACGATCGATTGCAGTTTATAATGTACATTAGACTGCCTATAACCCGTAAATACTTTAATTGTAACACTAGTTTACCCATATTACTGACTAATTGTAGATTTAAGTCTATAGGAGTTTTAGCAGGACTTCATCAAATACATTATATCTCTTAAGTACACTCTCAACATAATAAGATTGAAAAAGTACAATTCCTTCAAGTGTTCTAGGGGTCTTAATCCCTAATACCACATCAACCACGCTCATGTCGTTCATGTCAATATGTTTCGTTAACATTTTCATGGCGTGCATGATTATTTCGTGACTATTACTTGTAATCAACATGTCGTCTACATATAGACATACAATTATATAGGCCTTAGGTGTATGTTTTATGTATACATACTTATCATACTCGTTAGTTTTAAGGCAATTAGACAACATTGTTTTGTCACACTTTTGATATCATTATTTAGGTGATTGTTTCAACATATCTAGAGACTTAACGAGATTACAGACCTTTTGTTTTTGGTTAGGAGCAATACATCTTTTAGGTTGCTTCATTTATATTTCCTCTTCTCACTCACCATTTAGAAAAAATGTCGTTTTTACGTCCATTTAATGAATCTCAAGATTATGTAATGCAACAATTGCAATTAGTAACTTTATCGAAATGATTCTATTCACATGTGAGTAGGTGTCAAAGAAGTCAAATCCTTCTTTTTGTCTTTATCATTTGACAATCAATCTAACCTTATATTTATTAATGGACCCATCCGATTTTAATTTCTTTTTGAAAATTCATTTGCATCCTAAAGGCTTATTTCTGGGTGGTAAGTCAACCAACTCTCAAGTTTGGTTTTGCATTATAGAGTTTATCTCACTATTGATAGTTTTTTTCTAATATGATGCTTCTAGTGTAGACATCGCTTCATTAAATATCTTTGGATCATTTTTTACCATGTAAGTTAGAAAATCAAGACTAAAAGAAATAGATGTTCTAGTCCTTTTACTACTTTTTGGTTCTTCATCATTTGAAGTGTCATTTGTAGTTTCAAAAGTTCTTTTATTCAACTATGTTTTCCTTGTCTTTATATGGAAAGATATTTTAAAAAAATGATGCATTTCTCAATTCTATTATGGTCCATTCATGTACGTCTTGAACCAGATTTATAAATAAGAAAGCAATATGCTCTACTATTATTGGCGTATCCAATGAATATGCAAGTAATTGTTTTAAGACTAATTTTCACTTGTTTTGACTTTGGTACTTCTATTTTAGCAAAACACGCCCACACTTTCAAGTGTTTATAAAAAGGAGGATAACATTTCCATAATTCATATAGAGTTTCATCCATTTTCTTTAAGAGTATCTTGTTTAGAATGCTATTCACAGAAGGTATAGCTTCCCACCACAAGTTCTAAGGTAGGTTTGAAATTATCAACATTGCATTCATCATTTCCTTAATAGTTCGGTTTTTGTGTTCAACAACACCATTCGATTGAAATGAGTAAAGTGCCATTGTTTGATAAATGATTCCATGTTCGGAACAATATTCTTCAAATGGTACCCCATATTCTACTCATCTATCATTACGAATATTTTTCCAAGTTTCTTCTCAACTTTCGTCTTATAATGTTTAAAAATATCTAAGGCTTCGTCTTTACTTCTTGCCAAATATACATAACAATACTTTGTACAATCATCAATGAAAGTAATAAAATATTTCTTTCTACCTTTAGTTTGAACAATTTTCAAATCACAAATATCGTTATGAATTAATTCTAAAGGTGTCGTATTCCTTTGACCGAACGAAAAGGTGTTTTGGCCCATTTTGCTTCAACACAAATCTCACATTTATGATTAGAATAAAGCTTAAGCATTGGAATTAAACTTTGATTCTTAAGTTTACGCACATATTTTTAATTTACATATCTTATCGATTATGCCATAAACAAAACAACGCAAATATATAAGTAGAATTAAAACTTTTATTCATAATGCTTCGTTTTGATACAATTATAAAAATGTTCATTTTGAACATTCCATCACATAAGTATCATTTACCAACGTACATCTCATTCTTACTGAATACAAATTTATCATATACGAATACAATTTTAAAGCCATTTTTGCTAAGCAGAGATCTGGATACAAGATTCTTGCGAATGTTCACTACATGTAGGATATTGTTGAGGACGAGCTCTTTGTCGAAAGTCATCTTCAAAATAATCTTCCCTTATCCTTCAATCTCCGAACTTACAAAATTTCTCATGAAAAATTGTTTTCATTTAGTTCTTTATAGTTTGAAAACATAGTCTTGTCTACACAAATACGACAAGTAGCACCAGTATCGACCCACGATTTTCTTGGATTACCACCATTGTTGTATTCAAAAACAACCGCAAACAGATTCATCTCTTGTAACCCTTCAAATAGGGTGTATTTTTCAACCACATTTGTTTGTGTGTTCTTCTTAGGCTTTTCGTTAGAGCGATATCCCGCTTTATCACAATTGTAGCAACTTCTTTTGAACTTCTTGACATTTTTGGAGTTGTCTCCTTTTGGTACTCACCCAATACCTCACCCTTTTTGTTGACCCTCGAACCGGATTCTACAAAGTTTGCTCCAAGTTGAAAAATAGACTACCTTTTGGTCTTTTTATTGTCTTCTTCAATCCTCAAATGGACTTTCAATTTTTCCAAGTTCATCTCCTTTAGTTTTGTGCTTGAGATAGTTTTTAAAATCTCTTCATAAAGACGGAAGTTTCTCGATTATAGCAGCAACTTAGAAAGACTCACTCAACTTCATTTTCTTCTCATAAATATCATGAAGTAGAACCTGAAGCTCTTGCACTTGACCAATGACGGTTTCAGAATATATCATCTTGTAATCAAGGAACTTTCCAACAATGAACTTCTTCGTGCATCCATCCTTCATTTTGTACTTTTTCTCCAAAGAATCCCAAAGTTTCTTAGCTGATTTTATAGCACTACACACTCCATAAAATGTATTGTCTAATCCATTTAGGATGTAGGTACCATTTGTTGTTTGACTCGAAATAGTCTCAACATTATTCATTTCTATTACATAAACAGAAGTTCAATACAAGTAAAATTCAAGAAAGGAATAATACAAGTGCATATTCTGAAAGATGAAGAGAATGAGTTTTGATCCAACAAAACAATGAAAAAAAACATTTGTCTTGAGATTGTTGGTGGATATTGTATAAAAGTGGTTTTGTATGTAGATAATATTTTGATACAATTGTAACAACACAAAATGATGTTTAAACCACAAATGAAAATAGTAGAACCTAAGAATATAAGAAGAAACAGAAGAAGAAATAGATGTATTTATTCGAAGCAAGTGATAACACTCTTTTCTTAACAGAGTAGGAGCAACTCTCTCCCAAGATACAATGAATTACTTCATTGTAGTAGAAGTACTTCCAACTATAAGGCAACATCAAATTTGAATGGTTTTTCTCTCTACAAAAAATGACTTTGAATGCAAAGTTTGGGAGAGTCTTTCAAGAATTTTTAATCCAAGACTCAAGATTATGAATTGGGATGCCTAAATGATGTCCAATGAATCCAATTTATAGAGAATGAGGGATTGTGAATAGAGAGACACGCCTTAAACCTCAGCAACCTTAAAAAGGGGACGCAACCCTATCTGTCGCTTACCTACCATTGGCACACTGCTCGAGTGCCAAAAGCAAGTCACTCGCCTAGCGTTGTGCTGCTGCTCGAGCGGCGATCTTAAATGCTAAAAAATCGATTTTTCCCTCAACTTTGGACCACATTTTCTCATTCTTCTAGAGTTGGTTTTGAGTTTCTAAATATACCATGATCATCTACTCAACGAGTATAACAAGTTAGTTTATTTATTTTCATAATTGGACTATTGGATCAAGTTTGAGAATTTGGCTGAAGTTGACACAAAAGTCACTTTCCACATTTCTAGGGTTTTATACATAACCAATTTTAATTTCTTTTAAACCAAATTCCAACAAAAGTTATAAATGTACGTGAATGTATATATTTCTTTAATTCATAAATTAAGGATACAAAATTGTAGAGCCCACGAGCCAAGCTTGTTGGTTGGAAATCGAGCTCTACGTTACTAACGATTGATGCAAACTTGAGTCGTTCATGAATCGAGCTCTCACAAACATGCTAGCCAAGCAACTTGGCCTATTGCCACCCAATGACGTACTAGAGTGTATATAAAATTGTATGTATTTATATAAGGCAACGTTAATATTTGCTAGTAGCAGTAAAATCATCGAGTTGATTTAGAAAATGAAAATACTTACTATTTGGATCTTCTTTGGTGGGGCTATTTTTAGTAGATTTTGATAAAAAAAATTGTGGGTCCTATATATGTTATTGAAATTAATTTTAAACTTTAATTTGGATTAAAAATTTTATTTTGATTCTCATCAAACAGGGTTTAGTAACACGTTTCTTTTATTGACAAAGGTTTTTGTAGCATTGGCTTGTAGTGCCCCAATAATGTATCTTGCATGTGGAGCTTATTGGTTATTATTGGAGCGTGTGAAGCACACGCTAAAAGAAGAAGAAAAAATCTTTAATTATATTTTCAAAATAATGGAAAAACAAAAGATTTGAATTTCTCTCATATAGAGAAAAAAAACTTACAATTAATATAATGTAAATCTATCTCTAATTATTAAGGGCAGAACTTGAATTATAATTTATGGCGAGCTAAAATTAGTGTTGGACATGAATTTCTAGGGCGAGCTAAATATTTATTGAGTCTTGAGTCAATTCTGTAAAGCAAACGGGAGGGAGCAATATTCTGAAAAGGGAAAGAAAAAAAAATTGACCCAAATTTTACTCAAGGATTTAGGCCACTTAGCATGTGAAAGAGACCTCAGCATTTAATAAAGGGAAAATTGTGCAAATTTAAACCTAGGTTAGCTTTTCGATGAAAGAATTATAAAAATTCTAAAGCACCTCTAGAATGTGGAAATAAAAGTCACAACGTACAAGGAAAGCCGTCTAAGGATTGACAAGTCTTGATTTGATATATCATACTACTATAGAAATATATTTTGTTCTCAAAAAGATAGAATATAAGAACAAGTTTCACATTTTGTTGTCATTCCTAGCCCTTGTGACGTGTTTATCGGTTGAATCAAGTTGTGCTATCAAATTCTATCACATATCGTTATTTCTTAATTATGTATAATCTTATCGAATTTAGCTATACCATAATTAATTGTGGTGATCCATCAAAATGATGTCTTAATCAAACGAGCAATTAGAATGGGAAGTAGATATAAGAGGTGGAGACCACATTGATTGTGAATCCCCCAACAAACGAACATAATTTTATGGAACTTTGTAAAAGGGCTAGATTATTATTGGTGAAACGACAATGAACAATTGGGGATTGCATTAAGGCTTCACTTGTGTCATTTTCCTAGACCCCTCTCTTGAAATAATGTAAGAATAAAGCTAAAAAGCATTTCCATTCTCTCTATCAATTTGATTACTCAAGAAAACTCTCGATCGGGGATGTAAAATGGGTTGGGACATCTTGTCTGAATATAAATGTTACACAACTTTTGTAAATGTGATGCTCTAAATTCAATCGATTTAGATTGTAAACACTTTTAATATATTTAATGCATTTTTTATTTTTATTTTTGCAAAGATCTATTATTTATTTAAATTAATTTTCTAATAAATTATATTTAATAATAGAGTCTATAGATTTACGTCTTTACAATTTGTTAATTACAAGTAGGGCTGTAAGCAAAAATCGTCAAACCTGAAAATCGAACCGAAACCGCAATTTAGAAACCGTCAGTTTGGCGCCACGTGGACCCGTCAACAAAATGGTTTTGAACCAAACCAAACCGATAAAAAACGGTTTGGTTTAGGTTTGAGAATTTTAATTGCAATTTAAAACCAAATCGGACCAACGAAAAAATATATAAAAATAAAAAAATAAAAAAACGAAAATTTCTGAAATAATTCAAATATGTAAAATTCAATAGTTTTGTCATATGTGAGTATTTTTGTCAATTTCTAATTTTCAATTACATATATATTATTATTACCCAATAATCCTAATTTATATCTAATAATCTCAAGACTAACATAATATTTAAAATGTCATTTTCCTCTTCAGAATTCAGATGAACTTCAGCCGACACCCGACACAGCTTTGAGCCACCAGCACCACACCAAATCAGAGACAAAGAGATCATGGGTCTTTAGTGATAATATTTGCTACGAATAAAGTTTCAAATCAATATTTTTTTTAGCAAACTGAGGTAAGAAATTTGAAATTATAGCCTCGTTCGGTAGTGATTAAAATCCAATTAAAATTGAAAATATAGCCGTTATTGGGTCCCACGCGTTTAATAAAAGTCAACAATAACGGCTAATTTTTCAATTTTAATCTCTACCGATCGGGCCCTATATGGGTTTCGCATTCTCTCAACTATTGGATGATTGTGAAATAAATTTATTCACTTTGATGGAAAGAGTTTATCTACTATGTACATGTTTTCTTCTATTTGTGTAGACATACTCTTGTTTTGTGACTGAATTAGACATAATAAAATATGTCAATAGAAGCTAAAAAATATTCATGTGCAATTTGATATGTGGATGAGTTGTTTAATAAGTTAAAAGAAACCAACGACTCTAGTGACAACTATACTTGCATCAATTTAATTGTTGTGTTTTATTGCATGCTTAGATATTTTTTTAAACTGTTTCTTTAAGTGTTTTGAATTAATAAGGATGATATTTATTCAATTAGCCTATTAAAGTCTTGTATTTTGATCCAGTAGGCATAAAGTTTATCGTTTAAGGTGTTACCTTATTGATGTCTCAATAACTGTATTATGGAACTATATGCTTTCAAATAAATATCTAGTTTATAAGTGTTTTGAACCTTATATTTAATTTATAAGACTTGTATTGTAACGTTATCGTAACGTCTTAGCCTAAAAAGGGTGAACAAAAAACTATTATTATGATTTCACTTGGATTTAGTTGATATTTAAATTTATAGTAGATATATTTAGTTGTTTTAGATTTATAACTAGTAAGATATAAATATATATTGAATTCAATGAATTAATGATATAAAAGTAGACAGACAAAAAAAATATACGACGAAACCGGTGGTTTAAAATCGGACCAAACCGTTAGGTTTAGGTTTGAATTTTTTTCAAACCGTTCAAAATAGTTTGGTTTAGGTTTGAGTTTTTCTCAAACTGGTTTAAACGGTTTGGTTTGAAAATTTATCAAAAATCGACAAAATCGGACCGCTTACACCTCTAATTACAAGGAGTTATGATTGTGAGATACAAGTTACAATATGATTTAGTCTTAAATTATCCGTGGTCGTAAATAATAATGAGATACGTATTGTTATTATGGATAGACCATCACGTGTGACATTTCTTACTTGTGAAATAGCTTTATCTCACAAAATAAGTGTGGAATACTTAAATGAACACGCGAATGCTTTGTTATAGAACAAAATATTGGAGACCCATTGGAGAGATTCCACATGGATAACTATCTGTGTGTCAGTGGTTAATCTCTAATGTTCGGTAGTAGAATTGGTCATTTGACTTGAGGTCTCATTGTTTCTTATATGATGACGGTCATACTTTGGTGATGATGGATGTTGTTCTGCCAGAGGTCATTAATACGACATCGTTCGGGTATGTCAATAATCATATGAAAGTTGTGAATGATTAATAGAGTACTCGTCGCTCTTAAATAGTAAGAGATTACGATCTACATTTCATTCAGTTAAGTTGATAATGAAATCATTGGCCAATGTGTACTTTTAAGTCAAAAATGAGTTTTCAACTTGCATTGACTTAATAATGGGATGAGAGATATGATCGATAATTGAGATTAACACATATCCGTATCTCGTAATCGATTAGACAAAATGATTATAGTTTCACGGTAAATAAACAAATTTGATTTTGTAAAATCACGTGACATTTTTCGTCACATGTATTGCACTAACACATTGTTAGATGTCAATTTGGGGCGACGAATGTGAATTGATGATAAATTAAAATGGGTATTTTAATTTATCAATTTTGATTAGATTAAAATAATAATTCATGTTATTAGATATCGTTATCGGGAACATGATGGGTGACACATAAAAAGATAAGCAGAAAAATGAGATACACCAATTAATTAATTAATTAATAAGTGTTGTACAATCAATTAATTGAGTTGCTTGTTAATATGTCTGATTTAATCATTTAGTGGATCAAATTTAATTAATTGGATTAATTAAATATTAGATCAAGTTAAGTCTAAGCTACGAACTTAGCCCACTTGAACTTATATTAATAGGCTATTAGGGTTTGAAAATTAAAATATACATCATCATTATTATTATTCTTACCAGTAGAAGAAAAGAAAAGAAAGCCATAGTTCTCTCGTTCTTATTCTCCGTGTAGATTTCATTGGAGACTGGACAATTGAACAGTTGTGGATTACAATTCGTAACTGTTTGTGTTCTAAGATTAGTAAAGTAGTTTGCAAAATTTATCAAATGTATTATAATAAATACAGTTTCTATCTAAACACAAAGTAGATTCTTGGTGGGAATTGAAAAATAATTTATTTTTCGCTGCACATGATTAAATAAATTCTCAACAACCTTATCTTTTATTAGGTCAAACTAACTCGTTTATAGAAAGATGAAGTTCAAAACTGGCAAGTTCCTTAGTGGGCGGGTCAAGTTGGGTCTAGTAGGCCAACAGATCAAACCTTTTTTTTTTTTTTTTTTGGTTAATTTTCAAAAAAATAAAAACTAAAAAAATAAGTGATGCAGCATAGTGCGATGAGCCATTTGACTTTTTTCAAGAATTTTCTTTATTGGTCTTCTAAAATTAAGCATTTATTTGATATCAATTAAAATCTAGATTTTATTCTAAATCAAAGTCAACAATTCATTTCAACCACATAATTTATGAGTTTCATAACTTTTCAACTACACATTTCATCAATTTTTATCAAATCTAGCCCCTGTTTGAAACCTATTTTGGAATAAATAGAAATTTTGGAATAGTGATTGATGTGAGAATGTGTGGTGGAAAAGTGATGAATTTTTTTTGATTTGTGTGTAATATTATTTTATTTGGAAAATGTGTGATTGAAATAAAGAATGAGAAAGAGAAAGAGAAATTAATGGGTGTCAAACAGGGGCCTACTAAAAATATAATCTTAATCCCTAGCAAACTGGGGCTAATATCTAAACAAATTACTGTAAATACAGTATAAACTTGAATACTTAGGTCAAAACGTTCCAATCTAAACAACTATGTCCATGGCTTATAAGTTTGTCAAGATTCGTTTCTCTCCAATCCCTATTTTGATGTCAACTTTCCAAACATCAATTTATATGACCTACAAGTAATATTCTCTTGTTTTACAACTTTTCTCCCTTTTGTTCAAAATTGTAATGTAAAAAGGGGCAGAAAGTTATAACAAAATCACCCTTTTGTTTTGGACACAGCTTTCTAGTTTCTACCATTTTCCCTCACCAAAAACTTGCCACATTTCAAAATGATGCATTCTTCTAAAAGCCTTTCTCATGTTATTCGACAGGCTAAGTTAAAATTATACATAATTTTCAAAATATCCTTTTTTGTTTTTTGTTAATTTTACCAAAAAAAAAACCTTATTATTTAAGAAACAAGTTTTTATTAAAGGCAAAATCTGAAGATAAAAATAATAACCAACTTGTAAAGAATTTGAGTTACTTACTTTAAGGGTCCGTTTGATTACAAATGTGGAAAATTGGTGGAAAACAAATGTTTTACTGGGAATTGAATTATCTAGAATTTGTTTTACTCGGAATTGTAATTAATTGTATTTGATTTGTATAATTTTTCACCTGAAAAATGTTGAAAGTTTGATATCCGTTTGGTTTTGTTTTTCATGAAAAATGTCCATTAAAGTGATAATTTTTTTACCATTGAGTTTAGAATTTGTTTCAATTGCAAAAACAAAAAAACAAAAAAAAAAAAATTATCTTACCGAATACCATTCGTTTAGCTTCGTTTTTCATGAAAATTGTTCATTAAAGGGAAATCATTTTTTACAATTGTCCATTTAATTTGTTTCCATTGCCAAAAAAAAAAAATTTAAAAAAAAAAGAAAGAAAGAAAGCTGGAAAACAAAAATCAGCACAGCCTTTGGAAAACAAATTCATTGAAAACTAAGAAAATGTGGCGCGAGTTAGAAGTAGGAAAAGAAATTGCCCGAAATTTTTTGCAAATCAAACAGGGATAAAGTTGGAAAAAGGAAAATATTTTCCTACTTCCCTAAAAAACTTTGTAAATCAAACAGGGTCTAACATATTTACCTTTTGGGATGAAATTAAATGACTCAATATGGTATCAAAATTCAACATAATGGATGATAATAGGATTAGCAACACTTATTCTTAGAGATGGCAAAAAAACTCGTCCCGTCCCGCCTCGAATGGGGCGAAAAAAACCCGCCCCGACGGGCCGGGGCTAAATTATAAAATTTTGAATTGTATTTATTTGGAAATTTTTGGTTTAAAAAAAAATAAAAAATAAATGGGGCATTAAACGGGACAAAAACCCGTCCCCTCTCCGCTCCGCCCCCGCCCCGTCAAAGGCGGGGCGGGGCTCTCATTCATTTTTCAATGAAAAATGAAAAAAAAAAAAAAAAAAAAAAAGGTTGGTCTTATTTAAAATTTTAATTATGACATCCATTTTCTCCCAATTCAGACAATCGAACACAATGTCTTTATAGAGTAAAAATGTACTTCCACATCTTAATCCGAAATGAAATAAACAGATAGACGAAATACTCACTTTTTAAAGTAGTGTCGAAAATAGATTCAATAAAAGAAAGGAAAATTTCCTCTTGGAGATAACATGCTCACTCACACATTCCACCCCTGATTACAATTCATTGATTCTTCATCAACGCGACAAAACAAATAAAGTAAATCTGCTTTGGTCATTTTGTAGATTTTTTTTCCCTTCTATCCCTTCTTAACTTTCACTTTCTCTTAGTGGTCTTCTTCTCTGGAGTAATTATATTTTCAAGACAATTTTTTATATATATACCTCGTTTTAATTATAAGAAAGGATTTCAATATTTGTCCACATTTGTTTTTATGTCCTCAACTTTTTTATTTTCGTATTATCATTCTCATACTTTAATTAATTAAGGGCATGTTGGGTACAGCTTAAAATTCAATTAAAATTAAAAATATAGCCGTTATTGGGTCTCACTCGTCTAATAAAAGTCAACAATAACGACTAATTTTTTAATTTTAATCTCTACCGAACACGCCCTAATATATTTTGTCTCTAAACATGGGTTTCACTCAAATATTCTACTAACGTGCACTTAAAAGATAGGCAACTATTTTGTTTAACTTTGTATTAGTTATTTATCTTGATTATTTAAAAATACGGAGGTAAATATGTCTTATTTGCCCTCATAACAAATATTTTGGATGAAATTCATCTTCATAGACAAAATGTAAAAATTAATAGAGGGTTGATTAAAAAAAAATTGAGACTACAAGTGTACAAATAAAAAAAAAAAAAAATTGGAATATTCATTATAATCAAAATGTGGCATAGATAAAAAATAAATTGTGGTGTGAATATATTTCCTTTTACCTGCAGCTTGCAGGCTTACTTATCACCGACTAAACATACAAATGCACCTTCTGAGAGTGACAACTTCAATTAAACCACAGTAAAACTCCTCACAAGATTCACACATGCACATAATTTTTAATATCCTTTAATATTTCAAAACTTTCTTGTTTTTGAATGTAACTTTTACAGCTGTGTAGAGTACTTGCCCTTTGTTGTTCAAGAAATAAGAGTTCTTGAACTGCCATTTCTCACTTTTCCTCATCAGGGTTCAACCTATTTTATCTTTTTATTCACTCTATAATATTTGAGTGAATTTTACTGAAGTTTTGTTCCTGAATCTGTAATTTTCCTTGTCTGGGAATTTATAATTCATGGATTCTACATAAAGTATGGAACTTTTTCACCATTTGAGGTTGAAAGCTGTCAGAAAAGGTACCCTTTTTTATCTTTTTATATATATTCGGATTAGTGGGGCTAAATTATGTTTTTTTATAATTTTTTATTGTAAATTATCTTGAATTTTCAGATCTTATCTATGAGTAATGTTACGAAGATTTCAAAATTTGTAGATTTTGATGTTATAGTTCAGTTAAAATGTGAAGTTTCAAGAATGAGTAAAAATCCATAAAAAGATTAATTTTTTATGTATTCACTATTCAGTTCTAATTTCTAAAGTGTATATAGATCATGAGCTTGCAGTTTTTCGGCTTCATATTGTTTGTAGTTATTCATCTTCTTGGATGTGTGGAAAATAATTAATTTTTATTGCTTGATTTGTTATGGAGGATATTTTTAAATAGAAGTGTTGGTAGAGCTATGCATTTTGGTTCCTATCATCGTTCTTGTTCTGTTCTTGTTTATTCCTTTAATTAAGGGAAAAATTTAGTCGCCTTTTATAGTTAAGCTATTTGATTGATTGACAATGAAGAAAATAATGCGGCAAGAAATTGGGCTAGTGGATACAAAGGTGACAAAAAAAAAATGTTTATCCGAATCTATGTGACAATATGGGTTTTTTGGCATATTTTTCCCACATTATCCGCAGTTCGGATTCTCAATGATAATGAAAGCCGAAAGGGGCAAACAAAAGTGTCTTTCACTGATGAATTGTTTGGTAGGGTGAATATAAAGAACTTGACAATATTAAAGAAAATATAGAAGTTAAAATCTTATCAATTGTATTGGTAAGTAGTCTATACCAAACATGCCCCATGAGGATAAATAAAACCATGTTGATTAGATTGAAGAGATGTGGTGTTTTGGATTGAAGTAATTGATGGTGGTTATGGACTTTCTGGAGCCTAATGGTATATATTTCGTGTACATGTTTTATAAATATACTTTTAGTTGATTGGTTTGTTTTCGGCTTGTCATCTGCTTAAAACATTATCTAACGTGATTACCAATTTTCTTGATCACTCAACAGTTTGGCGCTTTTGGTTGTTGGGGTCTTGTTGTTCTTGTTACTATCACTCTTTAGTTTGCTGTTTTATTTTAAGTTGCTGTCTATTATGGCGATTTGATTCACCAGCATTAAAGGAAATGAACAGCGAAAAATTGGGCTCGTGGATGTATAGACAACTAAAGAAATGTTTGTCTGTATTGTCTGAGAATAGGGATTTATCAGTACATTTTCCCTGGATCAAAAAATTTATGTCTATTGATTGTAATCTCAGCTACCTTCTTATGCTCATCTTCTCATGATTGCCTAGTTAATTGAACATTTAGGTGAATGTAAATTTCTACCACATTTGTCATGGTTGATGATGAAATAATGCCTGTGAAGAAAACATAAGAAGTGTCATCATGCGAGTTAAAACACATACTAATGGTCACCATTTTCATTGATTCATTCTGAGAGACCAGAGGCATAATTTGAGACACAGATTTAGGCACGATATTACCATTGTAACCTTCTTTTTCTTCTTAGTGGAAACATGCAACAACAAATGGATGTAATGAACCACTGTTCCATACTCATTTTCTGATTGTTTTATGGTTATTTTTGCTCTTGAAAGTAGAGATAAGGGTTTAATCCACTGCACAGTGTAAGCAAAGGACCGTGAAGTGTGATCTCATACTAAATGAAAGGGCTTGAAGCCTTGAGCATGTTTACCATAAATAAAGTGCAAGAGGCGACACTGGTTACTTCTTAAGTGAATTCACTGTCTAAGTGATACAAAATTTTCAACTTTCCAGACGATAAATTGTTGTAGCATGAGATTGTTACTGCAATGCCATAAAAATTTGAAGTTCAAACAGACTATATTAACATTTAGCAATTGTGAATGATTGGCAACACAAAACTCATGGCATTCGTCAGTTGAGATATTTTGTTTGGCAGTGCTTGAACATTACAATAAGTGATTTAGTTTTCTCCTTTTCCTTTTTCTTTTTAATATTTTCTAGTGCTGTCCAACCCCCACTTACCGAATAAGCAGTAATTGGATTTTTATGTTGCAAATATGAAGAACTCATCTGGTGTCTTGATCACTTAAATTCCATCAAGACTGGTAGTTTTCAGTTGTTTCATCTTAGTCCTTGTTTGGCATTTGGTTCCGGATGGTGATGAACATATAACAGAAAATTCTACTTTCCAGGTGGAGAAGTACTTCAGTTTATTCACAGATTTTTTGTCTAGAAGCTGAGGCAGTTTTAAACCAGAGGATAGTAAGATATAAGAGCATCATGGATGTCTACAGCCAGCTTTCATTTAACTAAAATGAAGAATACACAGGTTGATATATTACAACTGCAAAGCTCCTTTTGTTCTGTATCAAAGACATTTTCTGTTTATGATCTTTCTTTGTTCTGCTTCACATTTGCTTTGAGGCATCACTGTCTTAATCAGCTCACGACCAAATGAAGATCCTTTTTCAGGATCCGCACAATCCATCTGGAACTAATCCGGCTAATCAGGTTTCACACGAGTCCCAAAATGAACAACCAAAGAATGCTGAAGAGTCTCCAGTGCCAGATTCAGGTTCAATTTCAGCATCAAGCGTTGATAATAGAAAAGTTTCACGAGAGGATATTGAACTTGTAAGGAAATTTCTCTTTTAACCTTTTCTTATTTTTGGAATTCGATTAAGAATTTTTGGCTGCAATTCTCGTATCGAAATGTAATCATAATCTGCTATAGGTCCAGAATTTGATCGAACGGTGCCTACAGTTATACATGAATAGAGATGAGGTGGTAAAGAACCTACTGAGTCGCGCCAGGATAGATCCCGGGTTCACAACATTAGGTAGGTATTCCTCAGGTTATCAGAAGAAACTTTCTATGCATTGGCATCTGGGCACTATGTTTAGTTGCTCGCTTGAGAGATGCTGCTATAAGGATCAAAGTTTGATGTTATTACAATGTTGAAGCTTCTATATTCATTATTATTCCTTTTTTCTTTCTCGATACAGTGTGGCAGAAATTAGAAGAAGAAAATCCTGACTTTTTCCGGGGCTACTACATAAGGCTTAAATTGAAGAAACAAATTATCTTATTCAATCACTTGCTTGAGCATCAGTATCGTCTAACGAAGTATCCAGTGCCTATGAAGGTTCCTTTGGCTCCTTTGCAGAGTGGAATTCATCAAATGCCAGGTAAATCTTAATTTCTGTTATTTTTTTCAAAGAGATTTAAAACACATGTTGGGGCAAAATAAAAGTCATCTTTTAATTCTTCATTGTTAAATAAGGTTCAATGGATCCACATCTCTGTCTTAATTTGTCCCCTTTCATACTCCCCACCTCCACCCCAAAAAAAAAATAATAAAATAAAATTAATAGTATATTTGTCTGCCAACAGTATGACGAAAGTCTCATTCCTGATGCCACAATAATCTTAAAAGATTTAATAGAATTGAATTGCTGTTCTTGTACTGCAATGTCATAAAGGATTTGGTAGAAAAACATTTTCTGTTAAGTTTTTTCTCAGAAAATATTGCAATCATTTAATCATCAGAAAGCTGATCGCTCTACTTAAATGGCAAAACAAATAGGTCTTCCCATGGTTTGACAAAAAAAGATTCGTGGTAATTATTTAAAATCTCTATTTGAATATTTTAATAAGCTTGTTGCTATTATTGTTCAATTTGAGGTCCTTGTACTTGATCAGAAATTTGTCATGAGAAGAGGATTTCGCTGTCGAGATGATGGTGTTCATGGCCGGCCTTCTTCTATTGGAACCAGTCAACCAACCTTTGTGATTTTGGAAATTATCTCTTTTCTTTGAGTAGGACGTAGACAAATAGGCCACTGAAAGGGTTGAACTAAAGCTATCTAAAGCTATTTATTTGTATATTAAATTGCTATTTCCATGTTATTTTATTGTCATTATTCAATGCCGCTTGTTTGCAGTGCAGTCAACAACTTACCAATGGGATATCCTGTTGTGCACCAGCCTCCAGTTCCAGCTACAGGGCAACCTCTTCTTAATTCTATGGGTTATTCCACAAATGGTTGTCACATAGTAAATGGAGTTCCCACGCCAGGCACAGGCAATTTCCATCAAATACGGATGAATTCTAGAAATGAGTGAGAACTCTCTTCTCTAGTAGCATCAGCTCTCTGTTATTTTTCCCTCATGTCTGACATTTGAAAAGAATTTGAAATATCATGAGTGTCTCTTCCTTCATCTAGTTCCCTAAATCTCTTTTATTTATATGCTTATTGAATCGGGTCACTTCATGTCTTTTTGTCTTGTTATACGTAAACCTGCACGAGTGTACCACTCATCAAGGATAAAGTTGTAAGCTACACGTCATTCTGATTTGTGATCCTTTATGCCAATTAGTACGCAAATATGCTGCCAAAGTATCTTTTCCATTCGGCATCTGGGACATATTTCTTCACCTCATCAGTAATTGAGGTGCTAAGTTGTTTTCCCTTCTATTAACCAGGTCTTTGATATGTTGCCAAAGCAAATCTTCACCCAGAACAGTGTCAAAAATATATTCTCAATCTCTCTTAAGGGTATTAATGTGCTTTTGAAGCCTGAATCTTTTTATTAGAAGTTCATTGTCAGATGGATCATTACGTTTTCTTTTTTCTGTTGAAGTTCATTGTAACAGAAAAAAATTACTAAATAAAATCGAGTTAGTCATAAATATCTAGAGATATATGAAATTTCTATGATGAAACTATTATAAATTGTAGTTCTGGATTTTCTGCTGACAATCATGGTTCTTTTTTTTGCTCTGAAGTATGGTGATTGACACCAATGGAACTGATGCACCCGCAATACCGCCAAACAATGCAACGCTATCCATGTCAGATATGCCAGTGAGCCCAACATCAGTGGCTTCGAGTGGCCATTTCCCCTTCAGTGCATCAGAGATATCGAGCATGGGAATAGAAACATCAGCACTTGATATGGCATTTACGTCTGATGTAGCTAGTTCAGTAGGACTACAGCTTCCAGCAGATAATGGTAGCGGGAATTCTAGAGATTCCCTCAGTTCGTGGGCTCAGATATCTTGGAATTTCAGCCTTTCGGACCTAACAGCAGACCTATCAAACTTGGGAGGTAATTTTTCCCACAATCAATTGTTGTTGTATATTTTGATATAACAATTAGCAAGAAAATCCTCTTTCCTTCATGCTGCTATTTTTTCTTTTGCTCGACCCCTTTTAACAACTGATGGTGCCTGTTGCATTGAAAATATTTGCAGATCTAGGAGCTCTTGGAAATTGTTCAGGTTCCCCATTTTTCCCTTCGGATTCGGATATTCTTCTTGATTCTCCAGAGCAAGAGGATATAGGTATAAAGGGAAACAGCCCTTTCCTTAAATATGCTTTACTTTTATTGAAATTGACAAAAATTTAAGGAGATAAAAGTGCTAATATGGTGCCTCTTTTTGAGTAGTGTAATGTTCTTCTATTCAAGTCTTAAGGACTCAAACCTCCTTTGACATAGATGCTACTTTGTAAAGCTTCATTAATGAGTTTAAATTAGAAGGCTAATTAATTCCATAAAGCCTTGTTTGCCATGAAATCATTCCTGATTATATTTACCTACACTACATGGCTGCGAATCGGGGTAGAGTTCTCGTTGTTTTATGCAGCAATCTTTTTGTGTTACAAGTTTTATTGTTATGTTCATTTATGTAAACATCATGCAGCTAATTGTTACTCAAAAATGATGATTACTTACACAAATATTGAAGTACTTGACTTTAACATTTGAAGAACTCATATTATTGGATTGCCCAAAAAATTGGAAGAGACCATAACCTTGAGGTGAAGGGAGTGTTGAATTGATAAAGGCTTCAATTTCAACGAAATGTATGATACATCATATAAGTATATTGTATGCCGCTCATTAAAGCGAAAAACAGTTGACAAACAAAAATACAGAGAAGCGTGTAATAAAGGCAGACATATCACTGTCACTTCATAAATGGCCAAATTCAATTTTTAGATTTTCTTCGACCAATGGGATTTTGGTTGCAATATATAAAAAGACCACTAAGCTTTCTGAGGAGGGGGCTTATAATATAAATATAGTTCATTCTCAATTGTCTCTCCAAATTCTTGTTATCCTTTATGAATCAACAAGTTCTTTATGCTTGTAAAACTTTGGCTATGTTTAGGTTGATTATTAGTTCATTTCTACACATAATGGAGTGACACTTCTGGTTTTTTTTTTTTTTGGAAATTTACTACTGTTTTTCACACTTGTGCGTGACTTCATTTCAGTGGAAGAGTTCTTCGTTGATTCTGTTCCTGGGCCGTCGTCCCCACCTATGGACGAAGAAAACTTCTAGCTTAAGGTGAGATATCTTCATCTCCATGAATCTAACAATTTAGTCTAGAGTGAAGTCGATGAAGAATAATTTTTAAAGCAAAAATGTCTATTAGGGATGTTGAGCCTATACACAGGCAAAATTATCTTTCACCTGGTATAGATTCTGTGTTAATCAAGCAGTCCTGTTATTTAGTTTCATTTTTCGTAATCCTAATTTATGCAACAAATACTGAACACGATAAATCTCCAAGAGCAAGATGTTATCATGCTCTGTCGTGTTTTCTAGTACTACAATGATTTGGACGTTAATGGTGTTCATCTATGTAAACATTCACATTGATCTAAATTTATTAAGAATAACGCTCAGTTTTTCATTGCATGCATTGGGTTTACGAAGCTATTAGTAATTGTGATACGCTAGATGTTGGCATAGATTATATTCCCATTTTTTTTGAATTCTAATGAAAAATAAATAAAAATTATTGAACGATTTATATTTTCATTCTGACCATTCTCTTCCATGTTTACTTTTTCATTTTCAAGTTTTTTAACAGAAGATAGTTTGTCACTTGTCATCTCCAAAGTTCACAAGAAGTTTTGATTTTCAAAACGTGTCCTAATTGATTGATCAAGTCGTATTAGTCACCTTTTATGCCATACCTTTTATTTTAGAATATTGTTACACAAATCTCCTTGAAACTGGAGGTGCAGAACATTTCAGTGCATTACAGGCTTTGCAGATGATTTAATCATACAAACATAAGCTGTCATTATTTCACTTTTAGGTAAGTTAAACATCTCTCTACTCATAATTTTATTTGGATTATAATATCAATTGAGCCCTCACGAGAGATACTCACAACTCCATCCATGAAATCCTGCACAAGGAAAACCAGAAGTCAAATTTTTTGTGAGTTGGGGAACGAAGAGATAGAATTAAGTCTACTTACTTTGAACAATCGTAGTTTTTATTAATTGGAGGCAGATTAGCGGACATCCCACATTCCTTAGGAAGACCAGAAACTCGACCAGTATCAACCTTGTTTCCCAGATTAGCTAAGGCTGATTTTATGCAGTTGCAGACAGCTATTTTATCTTGTTTCGATTTTGCTTGTGCAAGGATTGCCTTCACTCCTGCACAACAAGCACTTGCTGGTTGTGTAGATTGGTCATCTATGTATGATATGCACGAGGCCAGTTTTGCAGTGACTGTCGAGCACGAAGGTGCATCGGCCCTGGCTGGCCTTAACACTAACAGTACAAAGATTGATAGAATTCCGAGTAGGCGAGCCATTTCCTTCTCTTTCAAGAAATTTAGACCAAATATTCAGAGTGATACTGTATTTGCTTGTACAGAGGAGTATATATAGGCTTGCTATTAGTTACTTGTTTGCTTAAATTGCCCAACTTGTCGACCATGCAATTGTCATGAGCCCAGTTTTTTGGGTGGATGCTTCAACTGAAATTTCATGACCATTCGGGGTTTCTTTACCACCTGAAATTGCAAATTCCCACGGAGTTTAATTTGTCGTATGGGATTCAGTTGCAAGTACACTGTACTGGATTGGATTGAACACATTGTCGAACACAAGTGTGCAATCAATCATCTTGGCGTGGTGCATGCACTTATAGTCAGCATAGAATTTCAGGGAACCATGAAGGTAGATTTTACTTTTTTGCTTCTTTGATGTACATAGTCGACAATGTTAAACGATGAAAACGAGAGTGGAATCTTAATCCAGCCTTCACACGTGCTGCTAGGGACATACTAGAGATAACCTGAACATTTGGCATCAATGCATAATGTAAGAATTAAATGCCCCGGTTTATATAAGTCCTCGATACGTAAACGACCCACATTCATAGTAGTATGAAGAAGAGATCATGTAACTAAGGGGATTCTTATTTGTTCAAATGTTATTTCGAACGAGCATGAAGAAATCCATCAACTTTTTACAGCCTTGGTATGTTTTTTCGGCTTTACCAAGAAAGTTATGGGGTTAAGAATTCTCGTACCATGATAGAAACGAAAAAAGAATAATACAACGGAGAAGGAACATATATCTAATCTCTAGTCAAAGTAATAAAAGCTGAAAGTAGTAAATTAGAAGACAATACATCTTATACAAATGTGAAAAAAGGAACAAAAAGTGTCTAAAGGCCTCTAAGCGTGGACAGCTCATATCTGTCGATACGAAGTCATCGGGACAAGTCAAGAAGATCATCACCCTAATAACAATGTATCCATCAACTTGTAGATTTTTAATATAAAAATTCTATTTATGCATTGAGAATTTATTATAACAAACATTGACAATTGAAATTGTACATGAAATTTCCACTCTTGACAAGGGGTTGTCAAAAGGCATAATTACAAAAATCAGGTGTAAAATTTACACCAATTTAAAAATCAGGGACCAAACTTTATTTTTCAAAAATCAGGTACTATATAAACATCCCAACCCTAATTTTTTACCCTACCCCTCTTCTCTCTCTCTCTCTCCCCCTCTCCTCTCCTCCCTTCTCTGCGTCCCCTCCCCCCCTCCTTTCTGCCGGAGCAGCAGCACCGGCCAAGCAGCAGCTTGCTGCCGCTGCCGGTGCTCGCACTCGCAGCAGCAGCAGCTTGCTGCCGCTGCTGCGAGCAAGCTGCTGCCGACAGCGGTTGCCGACAGCGGTGGTGGTTTTTGTTGCCGGCGGCGGCGACGGCGGTGGTTTTTGTTGGCGGATCTGTGTGGTGGTTGGATGTTTATATTTGTTGTTGTTGGTGGCAGATTTATTGTTGGTGGCGGCGGCGTCGCGGTTCAGTTTTCGTCCGTGTTTTGTGATTGGTTAGTTTGTGTTGGTCTATCTGTGACTTGTGACCAAGTATTTGTAGTAGTGTATTTAGTCTGTGACCAAATGTTGGGTGATCTGTGACCAAATGTTTGGTGTGATATGTGACCAATCAATCAACTGTGACCTAAAAATTTAATAATCCGTGACTCAAAATTAATATGTGACCAATTAATTTAAAATCTGTGACTTCGAAATAATATGTGACGTAAAAAAATTTTGATCTGTGACCTCGAATAATCAAATTTGACGATATGTGACCATTAAATAAATTTGTAACTTATAATTATGAATCTGTGACCATTAATTAGTGACTTTATTATCATTATTTAATAAATATTTTTAATTAATTAAATTTATACCTGATTTTTGAATTTTCAAACTATTTACCTTATTTTTGAATTGAGGTAAAGAAAACACCTTAAATATGTATTTTTCCCTTGTCAAAAGGATCTGGTCTGGCCGGGTCGGCCCAACCCTTTCATCAGTGGGCCTAGCACAGCCCGTCCATTGTAGGAGCCGTGCCTGGGCCCGTTTGTTGTCCCATTGATTTTTCGATTTTTTTTTTATAATAAAAACAATATTGAAAGATTGAAATACTAAATCATTTTCCTTTGTTTAGGCTTGGGATGGCCACGCGTAGACATGGGCTGAGTTAAAATAGCACCAAGAATAACTTTTTCATGTGCAATTATTTAAAATAAGTAAATATAATGTAAGCGATCAAGGGCGGAGCCAAGATTTAATGGTACGGGGGCAAAAATTTTCAACAATGGGCTATTGTGCTTGAACGGTGGAAAAAAAATGGGTATAACAAAAAATAATAATAAATAAATAAATAATTTAAAGAAGGTGGGCATGGACTAGAGTGGGCTATAATTCACCCCTACCTCCGCCACTGTAAGCGATAGCCTAATCAACTTAAAAGGAGGAACGAAACATAGTTGTTACCTAATTTAATTCTTTACTTGATGAAATTAGATATGGTTCTTGCATCTTCATTCTCGATCTAGAAATAAAATGGCAACCATTTGGCCTCAAGCGATTCTTTTCCTTTGTTTATTTTGGATAGTGCAAACATTGAATTTTTTCTCAATACAACCTTTGAATCTATAGTAATTCTGTTCAATTCATCAGTAGCAATTAGCAAATAAAGCATCAAAGTCCATTACATATAAAGAAATTTGGAGATTTCAATAAAATGAAGATTAAGATAATTGAAATAAGAATTAAGCTATGTACATTTCTTGTTGACATCCTCCTATATGTCAAAATTTGTGAAAAAATGTTGTAAAAATCAAGAGAGATGATGGATGACGTGTTAGAATATCAAACTTAATGTCAAGTAGAATGTGTTAGCTCAAGAATAATTAATCAAGAGAGGGATGAATTGGTATTTGAAACTTTTTCGACAATTAGTCTCAAAACTATTCAATACGCAAGAAACAAATTCAAAGTGTAATAAGAGAGATAAAAATATACAAACTCAATAACTTAATTCAAGTATGAATATAGCACAATATAAATGACAATGTAAAGTAAAGTGCAATAATGTAAGATAACAAACCAATTTAATGAGATTCGATACACAATGTATTCTACGTCCCCGTTACCAAACTCTCCGTCACGAGCAATGTCAAATACACTATAATGGTAACTTACAACAAGGAGCACATATCCTTAAGTGACTTACAACAAGGAGCACATATCCTTAAGTGACTTACAACAAGGAGCACTCATCCTTAGGTAACTTAGAACAAGGAGCACATATCCTTATAATCGAGTTTTCACAAAACTCTCGAAATCGTCAAAATATAAGTGATAATTTTACAATTAAGGAAATTCTCTTAACCAATGATATAATCAAGTTAAGTATTAGAGAGTTAGATAAACATTTCAATAGATAGCAAATAATAAAGTTCAAGTGTTTGTGTTGTAAACTTTGATGAATAATAAAATAGTTTGTATCTTTGTATCAAAGTTTTCAACATATGATCTCTCTTAACAAATAATACAAATTAAGTATGAAGAGAGATTTACACTTCAATATAAGTGTTGGCAAGAAAACTTCTATCAAGAATGAAGAATATATGAGATTGAGAAAGTTTTTTTGCAAAAAGAATTCTTGATGAGATAAATGAAAATTAGTTTGATCAATCAAAAAATTCTTTGTAATAAATGAAATAGAATTTAAAATCAAGTAAAGTCAATAATTTTCAATAAATATACTTTCTTAATTGCTCTTATAAAATCTTGAGATTGAATGCAAAGAAGATTGGTATTTATAGAGCAAAAAAGGAGGCGCAGGAACTTTCTGTTGACCAATTTCGATTTACCAAAAGTGTCAATATAGCCGTTGAAAAATCAAGCCGTTGGGAAATCAAACCGTTGTAATTTCGATTGATCAATTTTTGCACTTCCAGTCGATCGAAAATTCTCGGTTGACCGAAAGTTGACTTTTTTTTTTTTTTTGGGAATTGCTTTTTATGTCAAAATATTTATTTTTCCAAAATCTATTTCATATTATGAATCAAAAGCATTTTTTGTAAGTAATGGATTATGAAAATAATTTGAGCTTTATACACTTACTAAAAATTGACGAGTTAATACATCTACATATAAATGTTTAATCATCTTGACTTGTCATTCTTTATACTTAGATCTTGATTTGCGTCTTTTGCGAGTCTTTAAGTTCCAATTCGATCGTCGCATGCAAATCGCTATTGTCTCGAATGATTTGACTTGAATGCTTAACTTTCACTTTGTTCTTCATTTCGAGCCTGATTTATAATTTTGATAGTTTTGAAAGCTTAATCACTCAAATTGTTAGTAAATAAAATAACTTGTTTGTTATAATCAAAATATTAATATTATAATCAACCATAGGTTAACAAAATGTACATGTCATGTGATTGTTTAAATAATATATAGTGAATAAAGATTTGAGAAATTGAGAGACTAGTTGTTAATATAGCATGTTTGATCACAATCAAAATCCAATTAAAATTGGAAATATATGCGTTATTGAGTCTCATTCGTCTAATAAAAGTCAACAATAACGGTTAGTTTTTCAATTTTAATCCGATTTTAATCTTTACCAAATTAAGAAATTGGTTGTGAATAAATAAGAGAAATTTGGCCATTTAGTGTGGTTGGACAATGTATTTGATGAAATTACATTTGACAAAAAATAAAAACAAAAAAATAAATCAAAATATTTTAGTTGGCAAAATGACAAAATTCTCATTCAATAATCAACTCAAAAACCCTCAATTTTACTTATTTCATCATATCATTTCTCATCCAAATTCTCTGTAAAACCCTATTTTTTATTTTTATTTTGAAAATAACATCTTCTTCCCCTCTTTATCTCTTCAATTCCAGGTCTTCAAAATCACAATCACCCATTTGAATAAAAGTTTGATTAGCATATCATCTACATTGAAAATCACTTTACATTTGAAGAAAGGAGAAAGACTATTTTAGAAATTTCATGTAGATTGTACTTTTATTATTGAATACAATATTAAATAATATTTAGTTGGTTATTTAGTGATTTGTGTTTTGTTGTCTGCAACCATTAGATGATAATGATACTCCAATTGCTTTCCGAAATGTAGAACACCACTCCAGTCATTATCCACAACGTAAAACGACACTACAGTCGTTATCTACTGTGGCTTGATTTTTTCAACAAAATGATTTCTAATAATGGACTCACTAACATATATAACACAAAAAGATTGACTGTCACAAAAAAATGATTGAAATGACATAGCTTTTATATTATTGAGATGGTGAAAGCACAAGTCGTCATAATCATATGTGTCAATTAAGTTAATAACATATCTCTCAACGTATGTACATGTTATGTGCATATTACAACATAAATAAGTTACACTTATTATTTCTTAGGGTGCGAATGAGTCTTAACTACTTATACCAGTGTCTATACATGTAACAACACAAGTGTTGTTTTCATGACCAGTAACGACACTTATTTCGTTCCGAAATTTTCACATATATTTTGTCTTTTTTATTTTTAACAAAACAACCTCTTATAATGGACTCCCTAACTATATAATATAGGAAGTTTGACAATGTCATAAATAATGTAAATGAGTTCCACTTATTGGTTCTCAAGGCACGGATTAGACGCAATTGCTTATACTCATGTTTACAAACATAATGGTACAAGGGTCATTTTCATCTCAGTAATGACACTTGAGCTGTTCTTTTAATTTCTCCTACATTTTGATTTTTTTAATGCAAAGACATCCAATAATGGACCCCATAACGTATGTAAAATATAAAGGTTGACCGTGTAACAAAAAAATTAGAAATGACAAATTATATGTAATCCAACAACGGACCCCTAACATATTTTATGTCCTTAATGTTGTCGTAGTTATATGAAATGACAGATTTGATGCCCTTAATTTAAATGTTATTATGCAATTCTGTTAGAACGGTACAACTTTGATCCATAGATTTAATTAAATGTTGTTGTAGTTAAACTTTTGATGCCCTTAATCTAAAGATCTACGAGAACTACACAAGTGGCGGTATAAATGACACAAACATATTCATGAGAATGGCACAAGTGTCGTTACTATGAAGACGACGACACTTGTGCCGACAATGAGATGAGAACATTTATTAGAACAGTATGACGGTCATTATATTTATAAATAAAAATCCATTAGAACGACACTTGTACCATTATTGATATGAGAACATCTACTAGAATGGTAGAACTGTCGTTATGTTTGTAAATCAAACTACATAAAAATGACACTTGCGTTGTTATTGTATATAAAACGACACATGTGTCGTTCTGTCTATAAACAAGAGTATAAACAGCGATGACTCGTCTGAGCCACGATAATCGATAAGCTGAACTCATTTAAGTTACATGATGGACATGTTGTTTGCAACTTTCGAGAGATATGTTCATTATTTATATTTTCAAATTAATTTAGATCAAGACTTGTGATTTCACTGTTTGATACCATATATTCTATATTAATTCTACCGTTAGTTGTCACGTAATCAACATTTTTAACTTTCAAAAGTTAGGGGGTCCAATGCTTGAGATCATTCCGTTGGAAAAGTAGCAAAATATTGGAGAAATCAAGAGAACGACATAAGTGACGTTTAATAGCACTTATAATATACACGATTATAAGTGCCCGCGACCCGTCCGATCCATGATAATCCATAAGTTGAACTCATTTAAGTTGTATGATGGACATGCGGTTTACAACATTTGAGAGATATGCTTATTACTTATACTTTCAAATGAATTTAGATCAAGAATTGTGATTTCAATGTTTCATACCATATATTATGTATCAATTATATCATTAATTGTCATATAATCAACATTTTCGACCTTCTTAAGTTAGGGGGTCCAATGTTTGAGGTCGTTCCGCTGAAAAAATAGCAAAATATTGAAGAAATCAACAGAACGGCATAAGTGCCGTTTAACGACACTTGTATCGTTATGTCTGTAAACACTAGTATAAGTGCCCACGACCCGTCCGAGCCACGATAATCGATAAGCTGAACTCATTTAAGTTGCAAGATGCACATGCCTTTTACAACATTCGTGAGATATGCTCATTACTTAATCAACATAAAAAAATAGAACAACACAAATATCGTTACTATTTTAAAAATGGCACAAGTGTCGTTACAACACCATTGATGTTTTATTGTAACAAAAAACAGTATAATTGTCGTTATGGCTTCATCGAGTCTAAGACAATGACAAAATCAATCGTTTCAAACATTATAAATAGTTTACTTTTTAAAATGACAAAAGTAGTACATTATAACATAATACTACCATCTTTTTTTAATATTACAAAAGCAGTACATCGTAACACTACAAAAGCCGCATATGTGCCATCTTGTCTTCATTGTTCATGTCTCTCGCTGAGTGGTACATGATCTGTATAAGTGATACAATTATGCGTAGTTTTCAAACACCTACTACACTTACGCGACTTGCGCACCTTTCCGAATGATTGTTTCCTCTTTTTTTGGCGGACGTCCACTTCCTTTTCGTGTCAACGGTCGTATCACCTTTCTTGATCGAACATTATCAAGAATTTCCCATATCATTTCTACATAATCCATAGTCGCAAATAAAATTAAAAATTTAAATAGTTTACTCAAGTATATATCAAAGTAATATGAAAATAGCTATCATATTTAAATTATCAAAATAACCACATAGTATTATCAAGAACGGACAAATCATAACAGATAATGTTTGTATTGTCATTTTACATGGAAGATAATAACTGTAGTGTCGTTCTACACTACGTAAAACGACTGAAGTGCCGTTTTGTACTACAGATCGTCTAATAGTTGCAGACAATACAAAAATACACTAAATATAAAAAAAAATCAACTAAAATATTATTTCATACTATATTCAACAATAAAATGATCAATGTACATGAGATTTCTAAAAATGCCTTCTTTTTTTTTTCAAATATAATAGAGATTTCAATATAGATAATATAGAAACTAAAATTCTTGTTCAAATGCTCAAAATATTGGAGAAGATTAGTGAAGAATATAATGATAACAAAATTTTAGGGTAGCAAGTACATGGAGAGGCGGAGAACACGTTTATACAATTGGAGATAAATTGGATTGAAAGGATGTTTAGGTCTTTTCCATGATAGGGATATTTTATATATTTGATAATGTTTATTTATTGTATTTTGTAATTGAGACCAATTTACTAACAAACATTGAGAAAATGTCATTTATTCAACTACATTGTTTGATGAGGTCTTTTCACAAACTTTCCCAATAAATAAAGGTGGCTAAAGTTTGGAAAGGTTGTTAATAGGATATCCCTCCCATTTCACTAGTATAATAGATCCTACCCCACTATGACTTTCAACAAAAATAGGCTCTATAAATATTGATGTTCTAAAATGTTTACTTGTGCCTCTGTCATGAGGGCACAAAAAATACCTCACCTCATAAATCGGAGGAAAAATACCGGTCAACTCTATGTTGAGCCTAGTGCGTGCATGGACAAAGAAAGAGCGCGATTGTTTGTTTGTCAAGTGATTTTTTATTTATTTTTTTAAATTTGTTCCAACAAAATGATCATCAAAATTGAAATTTAATAAGAAATAAGTCCAATAAAAACTCCAACCTAGCCCAACCACGAACATAGCATTATGAACTAATGGTCCGTTTAATTGCAAATGTGGAAAATATGTGAAAAAAATATTTTATAGGGAATTGATTTGCTTAGAAATTGTTTTATTGAGAATTGTATTTTATTGATATAATTTTTCATGGAAAATGTTGAAAGTTTGATGTCCGTTTTGCTTCGTTTTTTTATGAAAATTGTTCATTAAAGTAATAATGTTTTCTACCATAAGATTTTTATAAATTTTAAAAAATTCATTATTTGTTTATTTACTAATCTAAAATGATTAAAATAATATTAAAAATAGAAAATATCTTTCACATCCTTGTTTGATACCCATTTAAATCTCATTCTCAATCTTTTTTTTTTTCATTCATTTCAACCACACATTTTTCAAATAAAATGATATTATACACAAATCTAAAATTTTTTACCACTTTTCTACCACACATTCTCTTATCAATCACTATTTCAAAAATTTTATTATCATTTGAACCACATTATTTTGGAAGAATGTATATGGAATAGTAGATTGATGAAGAGTGTATGATTGAAAAAGAAGGAAAAATTATTGATGTAATAAAAAATATTATTTTATTAAAATTATGTTGTTAAACTTGAATAGAAGAACGAAAATAAAAATTTTAATATTACATAACTCACCTAAATACGTTCAATCTCAAAAGTGCACGGGCCATTAAATATATACATACATAAAAAAAATACTCTCTCATCTCTAAGACGTATACACGGACAAAATCCGGAAAAGCCTAATCCCTTTGATCAAATAAGCCGATCAAAGCCATAAATTTCAAGCAAATGGAGGTGGTTGAATCTGGAATCCATCAAGTTCTTGTCAAATTTCTTGATGGAAAGCACAAATTTTTGAATTTCAATACCCCTTCGATCTCTGTCCCAACCCTCAAGAACCAGATCCAGGGTATTACTTCTATTCCCTCACATCTTCAACTTCTCCTATCCCACAACTCCCGCGTCCTCAATGACCACCAAACCCTAGATTTCAATTTGGGTTCTGACGAGAATACCCAATTCCCCAAAACCCTAGATTTAGATTCCGATTCCGAGTCCCAATTGCCTCAAGATCGATATTTTATTAGTGGGTACCACGAGACAAGTTTGCCCAGAAAGTCTTCAGATGGGTCTCGGAATTTTCCGATTGTGGTGCATTTGTTGCTGCGGCTCAGGGGTGGGAAAGGAGGGTTTGGGTCATTGCTTAGGGGAGCGGCTACGAAGGCGGGACAGAAGAAGACGAACAATTTTGATGCTTGCAGGGATATGAGTGGGCGGAGACTGAGGCACGTGAACGCGGAGAAGAAGCTGGAAGAGTGGAGGGCGGAGGCGGAGGAGAGGAAACTGGAGAAAATGGCTGAGGACTATATCAAGAAGAAGACCAAAGAGGCAGTTAAGAAGGGTAAAAATAGTAAAGGAGAGAGCTCGGAGAAGTATGTGGCAAAGTATAGGGAGGACTCGGCGAAGTGTATGGAGGAAGTGGAAAGATCAGTAAGGGAGTCGATTAAAGCGTTGGTGAGCTCGAAGAGAAAGAACGCTGTGGAGGCGGAGGAATCTGAGTCCAAGCGGTTGAAAATATGGTATGGTTTTTCTCTGTTTTATTTTATGTTAAAATTCTCATACATTGTATGTATTTATGATATATGTAAACAATCAATAGATACTTTCCGCCATCCTTAGAATAATGGAGAATATCAATACGTAATATATTTTGTCAACTAATATTGAATTAGTTAAATCGAAAATACTAAAGTGAATGGTTAAATAATTGTAGGTATTTGCATGATTGATTATGAAGCTTGTTTGATTCTTGGAAAATGGAGGGTAACAATTGAACTTTAGTTCCTCTAAATAGATAGCACAAATGGCTATTAAATTCAAAGTTATGAATTGGAGTTGCTAATTAAACAGTTGTCCTTGTAGTTTAATTTTCCCTGTCACTGCCTCGTGATCTTTCGCTAAAGAAAATTATATTTGAAATTTTCGCTTGGAAAATCAATGTTGAGAATAATAACGTAGTGAAATACCTAATATATTTTTTCTGTCTAGATTTTTGAAACTTGGGAACTTCACTTTGTGGTTTTTTCTAATCTATTTACATTTTTCTTTAGGCTGGGAAAGAAGAAATTTGATGATAGTGACAGCGAGGATATGGATGAGGACGATAGTGACGACAACACAGAAGAGGAGAATGAGAAGTCTGTCGTTATCGATAATGGGAACCATTCAGATTCCAGTAAAGAAGCAGAGGGAAGTTCAAGTTCAGTTACTGGAGGGAAACTTGATGCTGATAAAGGTTCCTCTGGCATTGGCTCTGAGGAAGAGGATGCTGTTGCGGAAGAGTCTCCAAAGTCTGGTAGAGGTCTGGATGCATGTGCAAACAACGGTGATGAGGAAAATAAGACTGAACCTGCTTTGGCGATTCTTGGGGGAAGTGCAGATCAGAATGCAGTTGAGAAAGAAGTGCCTCAAGAATCTCACTTCCTCAAAGTGGAAGATATAACCGGTCAGCTGCCAGGTGTCTCGAGCTCAGAGGCAGGAGCTTCTGCTGCAAACCTGAGCAAGAGTACCGAACCTGAACCAGCGCAGGAAGAATCAGTCTCTGGAAGTGTAAAAGATCCAGATTCGGACGAGCACCTGAACTTTGATGGATATAATTCAGCAGCAGAGTTGGAGGTATGTTGTAATTTTTCAATTTTCCAGTTCTACCTTCATAATTATTTCATTTCGTTTTAAGGACGCATTCTTCATAGTTGTGGGTGTGTGACTGGCCACTCATATTATGTAACTAAAATCAATTACAGGTTCTTGGCTTGGAGAGGTTAAAGTTGGAGCTTCAAGCACGTGGATTGAAATGTGGTGGTACTTTGCAAGAACGTGCTGCCAGGCTTTTTCTGCTCAAAATGACGCCTTTGGAGATGCTTCCGAAGAAGCTGTTTGCCAAGAAATGAAAAGCCTTGTCTTCTCACTTGATAAAACTGCAAGTTTTGAAATATTAAGATGAAGATTTCTACTAAAGCTTCAACTAAATGTGTTGTATTCGGAATATCAGTTCTGCAATTTGTATTACGGTTTAGATTGAATTATTCCTGTTTCTACTGATTGTTACTTTTCTTGTGCCATTGATGATATGATATCAGATATGATTGACATAGTGGTTAAGGCTCCAACTCAAGATGGTATATAATATGTTTTCGTCTTCTCTCGTGGTAAGGGTTTATGACAAGAGGGTTCACATTAAGTTGATACGACCGATTCTACACAATGTGGAAAAGTTTAAGGGAGGTTTATTCAATTTAAAGACTTTTGGAGATTTAAAAAGTTTAGGTGGATCTTTTATAGACTTTTTAGTCTTCAAAAATTATGGGGTATTCAATTCAAACGTTTTAGATGTTTCTACAAATCAAGTGGTATTCAATTGAGAAGGACTTCTGGGAAATTTACAACTTACTAGACTTTTAGAGCCATTTTAGCATAAAGTATAAACAGGAAATCTCAAAAGAAATCTCCCATCTACAGTGAGATTTCTCAAAAAGGAAACCGTCGCTTCTCTTTCACATTTTAGGGTTTTCTCCATCTCTTCAATTAGGTAAAATTTGCTTTGCTTGCAGTTTTTCTTCTCTCACTGACTTTTCTATTTGATTATGGGTTTTCTACTTGATTTGTGACGGATACAGATTATTGTTAACTTAGTTTGTTTCTTGATTTGATCCTTCATATGTTTTTATGTTATTATGCATTCAGAATTGTAGCCTTCATAATAAGTGGGAGATTATATGAATTTGTGATGTTCGTTCTTCATTATTTCAAGTTTTATTTCTCAATTCTGTAAATAATTTTCTGTGTTGGCTGTTTTTTCTTTTGTATGTATTGATGAATGAAGCAAGTTTAATTCTTAATGCGTTTTGTCTTGTGAACACTCAACTTGCTCACATGCATGCAACCTAATCTTTTAAACTCAGAGAACTCCCGTTTCCTTATATCTGCCTGTCAACCTAATCATCTTTTAAATTATATGGAGAATGCAAATCTTGATTATGGAAATTTCAATGGTAAGTTGATCGTAATAATTTAATGTCAACACAATAGCTTGGAGATCTTTTTTTCTTTTTCCTTCTTCATATTTTTCTTGTTATTTGATCACTAAACTTGAAGTTCTAAAGTATGTCTGCACTGCACTGCGTGGTTAGTTGGTCAACCATTAGTTCTTTGAATAGCACTTCAACTTGATTTTTTCTTGGAGTTGCTAATGTCGTACTTCTTCTAGATCCTTAATATTAGATGAGAATATATATATTTTCTATGAAGTATAGAGTTCAAGTATTCTCGACTAATATGAACATTGTTCAAAAAATGTTGTCTGGATGAGAAATCTTTAGTTTCCTATAAACTTGTTTCTCGCGTTGTTATTTCCATTCCACAGTTATGTCTTCTATAGCTTCTGGATTTTAATCAATCTTTATCATTCGCAGTTTGTTTACATTTTAATACATTGCATGTACAATATAATAATAGTATTAATGGATGATTCAACAAAAGGAAATGACAAGATTCAGCAGTACTCGTATTAGCTTGTGTAGGATTATACAATTTTTTTCGTAAAGAGTGTCGTTTTGATAAATTTGTCAGATAATGAAGATTTTTCCCCTTCTTCCATCGATGAAGGGGAAGACTTTGGACCATTTTTTAAGAGTCAAGAACAAAAATGAATGAATGAATGCTAATGCATGGAGGGCTACCATAGTAGTTGACATATGGAATGATGTTGAGAATATTTGATATTTTTTTGTGTGGATCATTACTAAAATACTATTATTTTTTTGGCTATTTGGATTATTTGTTAATCTATTTGATGTAACTTGAGTTTTTTTGTTTTTTTTGTTTTTAAAATGAATTATTGACATGAAAAATATGATTTATTGCTTTGCATTTTTTAATTATACGAGTTGTTGATGATTTGGATATATAAAAAGTTGTTTAAAAATTAAAATATTACATTAGATATGCTTAATATTTTATTTTTAAAAAAAATAAAAGTTTTTAAAAGCCTCAAATGAAAGTCTACAAAAGTTCACGGAATTCTTACCAAATTCATATAAATCACTTAAAAGTTTACAAAGTCCACGAAAAGTCACCAACTTAAAAAAGTTTGTAAAAGTCTTTAAAAGTTCCACTTGAATACACCTTAAGAGTATCAAAACTTTGGGAGGAGGCAACTGAAACTTTCACTGATAAAGCAACTGAAACTTTTACACTATATATCTAAAGGTGTCAAAATAGAAAAAGTGAGTTGGTGTGGCTGGCTCCTATCTCAAAATTGGGTTGTGCTGGCATGATCAACACCTCTATTGCAGACTGAGTACAGTCTATTGAACCTCACTAAGGGCAATGTTTAGATAGTGTGTTAGGAATCTATAGAGTTCAAAGTTCTACTCACAGTACAAATTAAACAGATTCAAGGCATAAAGAAAACTTAGAAACTAAAATTATTGAAACTGAATTCTACTTCCCCCCTATGGCCAGAAGTTATAGGCTTAGGAACAGCCCTTCCATGTTTGCAATCGCCATCCACAAAGAGAGAGTTCAACAGATAGCACACAAGTTCAGTTTCTGGTCATTGATCTAGAACGATCTCCCAAAAGCACAGATTCTAGCTACAGATTAAAAGGAAAAACTACACCGAAACCAGCCAATATTCCAGGCCTGAATATACCAAAGATTAACCCCTCAATCACTAGAATAAATTATAGAGAAATCACCCAAGAGAAGGAAAAGAGAGACCAAGAAGAATGAGAAAATGGAATAGTCTAGAATGAATTTTGGTCACGAGTCTCTCAAGAAGACCAAGAGACAAATATCTTGTAAGACTCAATCTCAACTGTCCATCTCATCCAACAGTCACAAGGGATTCAAACTAGCATAATCCAAGTGACCTCTTAGCTACCAATAAGTGGGTGATACTTAAGCAGCATAAGTAAGAATAATAAACAATGTAAATGTCACAAATAGTCTAGTAGTGTTAGAAGAACCACTAAATCCCACATTCTCTACCTTGGTTCTCATAACACACCCTCTCTTTTGGTTGCGGATTTGCACATGGAAGGCTGTTCATCATCATTGCTCACTATCTGTAAGAAAATTAACCCATGTCAATATGTAATAAAGACAAGCACAATTTAAATTTTCCTACAGGTAGAATTTTTGTCCCCATGTCTGAGGGATTTTTGTCAGTATGAATCTTAACAAGTTCAACTTCACCTTGAGATAGTTTTTCACGAATAAAATGATATTTCACCTCAATATGTTTTGATCTTTCATGATAAACGGGATTCTTACAAAGCACTTTGATTATCAATAAACATAATAGGTGTATCACGCATGAAGTTCAATTCTTTTAAGATCCCTCTCAACTAAATACATTCATTAACAGCTTCTGTTATGGCAACATATTCTGATTCAGTACTAGACAAGATAACTAAACGTTGTAGTTGTGATTTCCATGTATGCAGTTATCACCAAGAGTAAAGAAGTATGATGTGGTTGATTTTCTACTATCTTTATCACCGGCAAAATTAGCATCAACATATCCTTTAAGGGGTCAAGTTCTCAGATCTTTTCTCATACACTAAGCCTAGATTTAAAGTCCCAACCAAATATCTTAACAACCATTTCATTCCAACCTAGTGTGGTTTGTCAGGATTGGACATAAATCTACTTAGGAGGCTAATGGAAAATGCAAGATCAAGTCTAGTAGTAATCATAGCAAACATTACAGAACCTATGGCATTTGCATAAGGTACATTTTCCATTTCTTTCAATTCAAATTCAGATTTAGGAGAATGAGCATGTGAAAGATTCATATGACCAGCAAGATGTACATTCACAATTTTACTATCTTTCATACCAAATTTTGTTACCACATTGTTTCAATATGCTTCTTGTGAAATAGTTAACTTATTTTCAGCCATGTTCCTTGTTATAACCATTCCAAGAATCTTTCTAGCATTTCCTAAACCCATCATGTCAAATTCAAATTTTAAAAGATCTTTCAGTTCATTAATTTGAGACTTGCTAGGTCCAGCCAAAAGCATATCATCAACATAAAGCAGCAAGTAAACTTCACACCCACTCTTCATGTTATTAAAATACAAGCAAGCATCAAATTCACTCCTTTTAAACCATATTTTTAGCACATAAACATCAAACCTCTTATATCATTGTCTTGGGCTTTGTTTCAGCCCATAAAAATGATTTTTCCAACTTGCAAACATAATTAGATTTGCATTTAGCCACAAAACCTTGTGGTTGACTCATGAAGATATAATCTTCTAATTCCCCATGTAAAAAAGTAGTTTTTACATCAAGTTCCCAATTGAATTGAACAACAAGAGCCAACATCATTCTGATTATCTTATACTTAATCATAGGTGAAAATATTTCATTGTAGTCCACACCCTCTCTTTGAGTATAACCTTTAGAAACTAACCTCGCCTTAAACATCACAGGAATATTATGGTTCAAACCCTCATTTATCTTGTAGATCCACTTACATTGAACCATTTTTGATCTTTAGGTTTAAGTTTCCAACTTTTGTTATCACTCAAAGATTGCATTTCTTCCTGCATAGCTTTTAACCAATTCTCAGAATATTTTTCATTAACAGCTTCTTCATAAGTGGCATGTTCTATTTGTTCAAGGGCTTCACCTAAAACCAAGGCAAAATTAGTCAAGCTTATGGATTCACATCTCCTGATTTGCCTTCTTGCCCTATCCCTAGTGAGCTGATAGTCTTGATTAGGTGACTAATCATTAATAAGTTCAGTTTCAACAGGTTCAATGTTATCTTAAAGCTCAGTCACCTCTGCAGGTTCAGTTTCAATTTCAGTTTCATGATGTGTATGGTTATTTTCATCATTTCCAAGTTTAAGTGAATCAAACTTGGTCAACTTCACCTCAGTCTGAACATTCTTTCAGTTTCAAATTCATTAGATTCATTAGTTTTCTATTTTAGGCATGACATTTCAGATTCATTAAAGACTACATTTATGCTGTTAATAATCTTGATGCCCTATACCCCAAAAACCCATAACATATACCATTTCACACCCTCGGGATACCCTAACATCACACACTTGACTGCCCTAGGCTCAATTTTCCCTTTAGACTGATGTGCATATACAACACATCCAAAAACCCTTATGTGATTTAGATTTGGAGGCTCCCAATCCACAATTCTTGTGGAGTCTTAAAGTTTATACTGCTGAATGGTTATCTATTAATCAGATAAACTACAGTATTTGCAGCTTCAGCCCAAAAACCTTTGGCAAGGCCAAAGCTAATCAACATGCACCTAACCTTGTTCATTATGGTCATGTTCATTCTCTCAGCGGCCCCATTCTGTTCAGGTGTATACTTAAATGTTATGTGTCTTGTTATTCCCTTTTGCTTACAAAAGTTGTCAAATTCAAAATTACAAAACTCAAGCCCATTGTCAGTCCTTAATGTTCTAAGTTTCTTATCCAACTGGTTCTCAACAAACTTAAGCCAAATTCTGAATTTTCCAAAAGTTTCAGATTTAGCCTTCAAAGGATAAATCCAAACTTTCCTTGAGTAATTATCAATTAAGGACAAGATGTACTTACTTCCACCAAATGTGAAATGCTTCTCAAGACCCCATAGATCACTATGGACATAGTCCAGTGGTCTATTGGTTCTATGAGAGCTAGCTTCAAAACTCACCTTATGAGATTTACCAAAAACACAAGTCTCACAGAAGTCCATAGCTTCGATGTCATTTTTTCCAAGTAATTTCTGATTACTTAAAGATTTTAGCCCTTTAAACCCAATGTGACTCATTCTATTATGCCAGAGTTCAGTTTTGGCTTTACTAACTGTAAAAATACTAGAATCGGGTGGTATTTCAGTTCTACCCTTAAGATAGTACAGTTCATTCCTCTTAGGTCCTTTCATAACTACTAGAGACCCCCCCTCATAATTCGTAGAATCTTATTTCCAGATTTAAAGGTATATCCTTCATCTTCAAGAGTACCTAAGGAAATGAGGTTTCTTTTCAAATTAGAGACATATCTTACATCTCTGAGTTGCCTAACAGCTCCATCATACATCCTGATGGCTATGTCACCAATCCTAACCACATTCTGATAATTATTGTCTCTCATGTAGACCTTCCTAGGTTCAGTCTCTCTATAGTTATAAAATCAAGATCTTTCAGGGCACATGTGAAAGGTGCACACTGTGTCCATAATCAAGTTTTTATCAGATCCTTCCTCAGACACATTCGGGACATGTAAACTATCCAATTCAGAAACAATGACAGCATTATTTAGATCAGTATTGTTCATGTCTTTTTGTTCCTTTTTCCAGTCAAAGCAATCCCTTTTGAAATGTCCTAACTTTCCACAGTTATAGCATTTCTTGTTACTTCTGCCTTTAGATTTGGATCTCATTTTAGATTTTCCCCTCCCCTTCTTATTATGGAAGTTAAATTTTTCTTTTCAGGTCTTCCCTGAAAAAATAGATTTTCTTCTCTGGAATTAGTTCTGTTGTCTCTTTTCAGTTCTAATTCTTTAGATTTCAAAGCATCTACCACAATAGCTTGTGGAAGAATGTCCCTACCATATTTTATGGCATTTCTGATTTCTTTATAAGATTCAGGTAATGAGTTCAGCAGTATTACAGCTAAATCTTCATCCTCAAACTTTTTATCATTGTGAGCCAGATTTTTAACAAATATTCTATGGTCACTCAAATTCTCTTCCACGTCCTTCCCCCGGGTCCATCTTAAAAATAAATAGATTTTCTAATAGATATATCTTGTTAGGCAAAGTTTTAGTTAAGAATGATGCATCTAATGCAGTCCACAAAGTTCTAACATCTTTAGCACTATCAACTTGTCTAACAACATTATTAGATAAATATCTTCAATTTCAGTAGGTCTAGCTTTTAACTCATCAGAAAAAGTAGTAGGATCATCGAGAGCTTTCGCAACTCTCTGTTGAACCAAAATGACCCTCATTTTCTCTTTCCATATCGAGTAATCCCCATTTTCATCGAATTGTAATAATTTGACCATCGAACCCATTACGGATTCTGTAAAAGGGTGGCCTATACTCGTGGATATAACAAAAAAGGTTTTGAAATTTTTCTCAAATGATCAATGTAAAATAGAAACACAGAATTAAGACAATGTCTAGAAATTGAAGCACAGTAATAAATCAATCTGATCAAGAAACCTCAATGTGATGTGTGTGCAGGTATGATTTAAGCTCAGGCAATACACAGGTATTTGGTTCGAGTAAATATGCTTCCGAGATTACAAATCAGTCACAGAAGTTCAATTACAGGAATTTACAGATAAGTAATCAGTCAATCATATATCAATCACGAAAAGGACACCAAACCGAATTCAAAGTAAGGTTTGGAACAATCTTACCAATTACTGTTGAAAAACAGTAAATATACCCTCAAGCCCTCAATCGGGCAAGCCAACTAGAGCCACCAATCGCCCAATTCGGTCAACAACATACACAATAAGCAAACACAGAGAAATCAATGTCGATTTTAAAAAAGATGCCTTAAAGTAATATTTTCAGTTTAGACCTTGGAAGGTCCGTACTGATAATATCACTCAAAAGAAAGAACCCAAACAGATTCGAGGAACAATACGACCAAAAAATCCTAGGTCGTTTAGCTCTGATACCAGTTTTGTTAGGAATCTATAGAGTTCAAAATTCTACTCAAAGTACAAATTAAACAGATTCAAGGCATAAAGAAAACATAGAAACTAAAATTACTGAAACCGAATTCTACTTTCCTTTTATGGTACGAAGTTATAGGCTTAGGAACAGCCCATCCATGTTTGCAATCGCCATCCACAAAGAGAGAGTTCAACAGAGAACATACAAGTTTAGTTTCTAGTCATCGATCTAGAACGATCTCCCAAAAGCACAAATTCTAGCTACAGATTAAGAGGAAAAACTACATTGAAACCAGCCAATATTCTAGGCCTGAATATACCTAAGATTAACCCCTCAATAACTAGAAGAAATTACAGAGAAATCACCTAAGAGAAGGAGAAGACAGACTTCACGCAAAGGAGACCAAGAAGAAAGAGAAAATAGAATAGTCTAGAATGAATTTTGGTAACGAGTCTCTCAAGAAAACCAAGAGACAAAATATCTTTTAAGACTCAATCTCAACCATCCATCTCATCCAACTGTCACAAGGGATTCAAACTAGCACAATCTTAATGACCACTTAGCTACCAATAAGTGGGTGACACTTAAGCAACATAAGTAGGAATAATAAACAATGTACATATTACAAATAACACTAGTTCAGTAGTGTTAGAAGAACCACTAAATCCCACATAGTGGTTAAAATGTGAGCTTACAAAAATACGGATACGTAACATTGAACTCTATTTTGTCAGAAACCTATAAAACAGGTATTTTTTTTCCTTTTATCGTCCATCTCAACAAGAAAATATCACATTATTTGTGAATTTAAGTGAATTTTCAAGGATAGCATGAACTTGTGTAAGTTTAGAAAATGCTATAAATTAATAAGGGTAACTGTGGAGTTCCTGCAGATTGAACAGTTGGTGCTCGTGCTTTGCCACTTATATATACATTCAACATGGAAACAATGTTCACATTCGTGCATGAGTTTTACCATTTCCTTGGGGCCACAATCTGCCGGGCATATTGTGCAAGTAATGTCATTATGCATTGGGATGCGATGGCTCTCACCTAAAGTTACTTTTTTGTAGGACTCAATCATGGATTCGTTGAGACCTGCTGCAACATTTAGAGGTGGCAATCGAGCCGAGTGGCTCGTCGGCTCGACCGCTCGACTTGTACTGTTCATACCCACGAGCCGAGCCTGCTCAGCTCGTAATAGTGACGAACAGCTCGTGGACTCGTCTATGATGATCCTTTTTTAAACGGGCTCGTTTAAAAATAAAATAAAATTCAAAAGTCAGTGATCCGAACGGTCACTGAATTTATTTTAGTGACCGTTTTGGTCCTTATTTTTTTTTAATTTCATTATTTTTCCTCTATAAATGTCCACCCTAATCAACCATTTTTTCCCACCAATATCAATATCTCATTTTTTACTATACTTATACTCTCTACAATTTACATTCTACATTTATTAATTATCAACAATATCATTCATTCATTTTATAATCATCTTCTACATTTCTTTACGTTATTTCTTGATATTTTACAATTCATTTCATTATTTCATACACTACTACATAATTTTCATTCACTTCTCAATTCTACATTTTTACATTCAATTTCTATTATGCATAACAAATAGATTCACGATCATTTGTTGAAAACTTGTTCGGTATGGATAACGAAACACAAACATCTGTCCAAAATCAATTTTGGAATGAATTCTCCGATCTTAATGAATTACCAATCCCCGAAAATTGAAGATTTCGACGTTCGTGATAGTCATCCAATTGATTTGGATGACGTTGATGTTGCAACAGTGTTCCAATTGATTTGGAACAAGATGAAGAACCTATATTAAATATTCCCGATGTAAGAGAGAAGAGAAATGGGATGAAGTAAGCAAAATGTTGGGACCATTTCAAATTGGTTCACACTGGTCGTGTGGTCGATGGACTTTCAGAAACCAAACCGATATGTAAATATTGTCAACAACAACTGGCATGGCAAAAAGGCATTGGACCCACCCCCATCAACCATCACTACAAATCATGTGCAGCCAAACATGGGCTTCTTCCAGCGGTCAAACGCAACTACAATTTGGTACTCCAGAAGCCGGTGCTGCTACCACTACACCACTTTCTACATGATGTATTCAAAGGAGGAAGCTCGAACGGGAATGATGAAGTTCGTTGCCGCGGCAGAGCTGCCACTAGCAATAGCGGACAACAAACATTTCGTAAACTATGTCAAAAGATATCTTCAACCGAGGTACCAAGGGGTAAGTCGAAATACTATTCGTTCCGATACAATTGCATATTTTATAAATGCAAAGCAACTATTGATTTCGGATTTAAGCGTTGTGCGGATACTCAACAATTTTAAAAGCAATAATTTTTTATGCATGACCCAAAGTGGGTCTATGTAGTGTGCAGTTACAACCATATAACCTCTCTTATTAATTTCTTCCCACATATCTGAAGTTAAAGATATCACACCCCTCATGGGCTCGTCTTAGACGAGCCTTTTTTAAACGATCCACGAGCCGCTCGGCTCGTGGCTCGTAAAAAATAACATAAAATAAATTCAAAAGTCAGTGACTGTTTTGGTCCTTTTTTTCTCAATTTCATTATTTTTTCTTTATAAATACCCACCCCAATCAACAATTTTTTTTACATTATTTCTTATTATTTTATAATTACGTTCGACAACTATTATATAATCTTCATTCACTTCTCAATTCTACATTTCTAAATTCAGTTTCTATTATTCATAACAAATGAATTCACGATCATTTGTCGAAAACTTATTCGGTATGGAGAACGTAATACAAACACCTGCCCAAAATAAATTTAAGAATGAATTCTCTGGTCTCAATGAATTACCAATCCCCGAAAATATTGAAAATTTCGACGTTCGTGATAGTCATCCAATTGATTTGGAATAAAATGAAGAACCTACATTAAATATTTCCAATGCAAGAGGAAAGAGAAAGGGGAAGAAGCATTCAAAATGTTGAGACCATTTCAAATTGGTTACCACTGGTCGTGTAGTCGATGGACTTCGAGAAACCAAAGCGGTATGTAAATATTGCCAACAACGACTGGCATGGCAAAAAAGCATTGGAACCACCCACCTCAACTGTCACTACAAATCATGTGCAACCAAATATGGGCTTCTTCCAGCTGGTCAAACGTAACTACAATTTGGTACTCTAGAAACCGGTGCTACTACTACTACACCACTTTCTATAGGGTGTATTCGGAGAAGGAAGCTCGAACGGGAATGGTGAAGTTAGTTGCTGCGGCAGAGCTGCCACTAAAAATAGGGGACAACCAACATTTCGTAAACTACGTCAAAAGATATCTTCAACGGAGGTACCAAGGGGTAAGTCGAAATACTCTTCGTTCCGATACAATTGCATATTTTCTAAATGTAAATCAACTATAGATTTCGAATTTGGAAAAACATGGGGGTGTGATTAGAGGTGGCAATTGGGCCGAGCGACTCGTCGGTTGGATTGTTCGGCTCGTACTGCTCATGCCCAGGAGCCGCTCGGACTCGTCAAAAAACGAGCACGAGCCGAGCAGTGCGGCTAGTCAGGCTTGGCTCGTAACAGTAACGAGCATCCCACGAAGACGAGTCCACGAGCCGGCTCGTGGGCTCTTTTTTAACAAGCCACGAGCCTTGTTTATTATTTAAAAAAATAAAAAGTAAAAGGTTCAGTGACCAAAATGGTCACTGAACTAAATTCAGTGACCGTTTTGGTCCTATATATTTTTTCTTTTATTTTTTCAATTTCCCATATATTTTTTCCTCTATAAATACTCATCATAATCAATCATTTTTTCCCTCCAATGTCAATCTCTCATTATTTACTATACAATAATCTCTACATTTTTCATTTTTCATTTATCAATTATCAACAATATCATTCTCATTCATTCTATAATCATCTTCTACTTTTTTTTACATTATTTCTTACTATTTTACAATTACGTTCGACAACTACTACATAATTTTCATTCACTTCTCAATTCTACATTTCTAAATTCAATTTCTATTATTCATAACAAATGGATTCACGATCATTTGTTGAAAACTTGTTCGGTATGGAGAACGAAACACAAACACCTGCCCAAAATCAATTTGATAACGAATTCTCCGATCTCAATGAATTACCAATCCCCGAAAATATTGAAAATTTTGACGTTCATGATAGTCATCCAATTGATTTGGATGATGTTGATATTGCATCTAGTGTTCTAATTGATTTGGAACAAGATGAAGAACCTACATTAAATATTCTCGATGCAAGCGGGAAGAGAAATGAGAAGAAGCAGGCAAAATGTTGGGACCATTCAAATTGGTTCCCACTGGTCGTGTGGTTGATGGACTTCGAGAAACCAAAGCAGTATGTAAATACTGCAAACAACGACTAGCAAGCAAAACGGCATTGGAACCACACACCTCAACCGTCACTACAAATCATGTTCGGCCAAACATGGGCTTCTTCCAACTTGTCAAATGCAACTACAATTTGGTACTCCAGAAGCCGGTGCTACTACTACGCCACTTTCTACGTGGATGTTTTCGGAGGAGGAAGTTCGAACGGGAATAGCGAAGTCCGTTGCCGTGGCGGAGTTGCCACTAGCAATAACGGACAACCAATATTTCGCTAACTACGTCAGAAGATATCTTCAACCGAGGTACCAGGGGTAAGTCGAAATACTATTCGTTCTGATACAATTGCATATTTTCTTAATGCAAAGCAACTATTGATTTCGAATTTGAAAAAATATGGGGGTGTGATATCTTTAACTTCAGATATGTGGGAAAAGATTAATAAGAGGGGTTATATGGCTGCAACTGCACACTATATAGACCCACTTTGGGTCATGCATAAAAATATTATTGCTTTTAAAATTGTTGAGTATCCGCACAACGCTCAAACTATATTTAATGTTACTATGTTAATAATTCGAGAATATAAATGCGAGAGTAAAATTTATTCTTTTACGTTCGACAACTCTACTGTAAATAAAGTTTTTATCAATAAATTGCATAAAGTTCTTAATCCTGATTTCGATAGCTATTTATTTCATATTCGATGTGTATGTCATATCTTTAATTTAATAGTCCAAGACGATTTAAAACATGTTAAAGATGAAATTAACTGAATTAGGAATGCACTTATGTATATCACGTGGACACCTAGTAAAAAACAAGTATTTGAGGATTTTTGTGCAAAATTTGGGATGACGGATACGAAAACATTTATTACTTACGTAGGCCATAGATGGAACTCCATGTACTTATTACTAAAATCATATGAATGTTATGAAGCGTATATTACTGAGTTTTATAACAATAGGCATGTTAGAGACGAATACGATATTATCTTGAGTGAATCCGATTGGAATATAATTTTTAAAATAAAATATTTTTTGACAAGTTTTTATCAGTCTACAAATATATTGTCTGGTGTTTATTATCCCACTAGTTGTATGGTTCTTGAACGTCTTTATATAATTGTTAGAGCTTTTTCTAGATTTCTAAATAACCCCGATTTTCATGCTGTTATATATTCTATGGAATTGAAATTTAGAAAATATTGGAAAGAATTACCTATTTTATTTCCTTTTACATGTGTCATGGACCCCCAATATAATTTATTGGGTACTAAATTTATTATTGATCAAATGTCAAATGCGTTAACTTTTAATACACATGTTACTTATAGAAATTTGAAAACGACGTTCCGTGAAATGTATGAATTATATGCTTCACGAATGAGTGCACATATTAATCGTGTACATGCACACACTCCTCCTACTAATATAACAGATGACGACGTTGGAATTTTGAATTTTTTTGAAAGTATGCACTCGTATAGATTTGATGCAACTGCATATGCATGTGATTCCTCTAGTAGTAGTAGTAGTTTGGCTTCCACTACATGTATTCAAACTTCCAGTCGTAGTCGAAATCCAAATGCGTTGCCATATGAATTAATTGATTATTTTAGTCAACTTTTGCCTACTAACAAAGCAACTAGTAAAAGTTCAGAATATGTACTTGAATTCTTGCGAAATAACGAACGCCGATGGTCAGTAGTTTCTGCAATAGCAAAATATCTACTAACACCTCCGGTTAGCACTGTAGTTTCGGAATCTGCCTTTAGTGCAGGGAAGAGGGTTCTCTCTGAGGTCAGAAGTCGACTAAAAGAAGATATTTTGAAAGCGCTAATTATCAAATTCAAGATAAATGTGCCGAAATTGCATGTAACCAAGTAAGTAATATTTAATTTCACCACATTCATCACAATATTTTATTTTCATACCTTTATAATTTAAAAAAAAAATACACCTAACAAGTTGTTCGTGTACAATTTCAACTCCGCCTACTCGAAATTGAAGTAACCGGTCCCAAACCCGGATAAAGGAAGAGGGTTCATCTTTTTTTATAATTGTAAAAAATAAAAATGTTTTGAAAAAAGTATATTTAAAAAATTGTTTACAAAACGTTTTATATATATTTTTCTTTAAATTCTCATTTCTCAACAAATAAAATTTTATTTTTATTCTTTTAAAAATTAAAATTATTTTGAGAAATATATATTTTAAAAAACATTTAGATAATGTTTGTGTGTGTATATATATATAAGTTTAAACGAGTCGGCAAGCCGAGTCGCTCGGCTCGCCTTGGACGAGCTCGCCCAAAAACCCATGAGCCTCGAGCTCAGCTCTTGGCTTGCCCGAGTATGGGCCAAGTCGGCTGGCCCATTGCCACCACTAGGTGTGATATCTTTAACTTCAGATATGTGGGAAGGGATTAATAAGAGAGGTTATATGGTTGCAACTGCACACTACATAGACCCACTTTGGGTCATGCATAAAAAAATTATTGTTTTTAAAATTGTTAGGTATCCGCACAATGCTCAAACTATATTTAATGCTATTATGTTAATAATTAGAGAATATAAATGCGAGAGTAAAATTCGTTCTTTTACGACAACACTACTGTAAATAAGGTTGTTATCGATAAATTGCATAGAGTATTTCAACCCGATTTCAATGGCTATTTATTTCATATTCGATGTGTATGCCATATTTTTAATTTCATAGTACAAGACGGTTTAAAACATGTTAAGGATGAAATTAACCGAATTAGGAATGCACTTATGTATATCACGGTTACACTTAGTAGAAAACAAGGATTTGAGGATTTTTGTGCAGAATCTGGGATGACGATATGTAAACCTTTATTACTGACGTAGATCATAGATGAAACTCAACGCACTTATTACTAAAATCATGTGAAGGTTATGAAGCATTAATTACTGAATTTTATAACAATAAGCATGTTAGAGATGAATATGATACTATCTTGAGTAAATTTGATTGGAATATAGTTTTTAAAATTAAAAAAAAAATTGACAAGTTTTTATGAGTCCACAAATATATTGTCTGGTGTTTATTATCCCACTAGTTGTATAATTCTTGAACGTCTTTATATAACTGCTAGAGCTTTTACGAGATTTCAAAATGACCTCGATTTTCATGCTATTATATATTTCATGGAATTGAAATTTAGAAAATATTGGGAAGAATTACCTATGTTATTTCCTTAGCATGTGTCATGGACCCCGATATAATTTATCAGGTAATAAATTTATAATTGATCAAATATCAAATGCTTTAATTTTTAATACACTTGTTACTTATAGGAATTTGAAAACGACGTTACGTGAAATGTATAAATTATATGTTTCACGAATGGATACACATATTAATCGTGGGACCATACTACATTGACTACATGAGTTACTACATGGATGACTACATGTCAATGGAGGCCCCCTATTGGAGGGGCAGCTGGGCATGCCATCCATGTAGTACATATATGTAGTACATCTAGTTTATTTCTTAATCGTGTACATATACATATTCCTCCTAGTAATGTAACAAATTACAACGCCGAAATTTTGAATTTATTTGAAGGCATGCACTCGTATAGATTTGATGCAACTACATATGCATATGATTCCTCTAATAGAAGTAGTAGTTTAGCTTTCACTGCATGTACTCAAACTTCCAGTCATAGTCCAAATCCAAATGCGTTGCCAAATGAATTTATTGATTAATTTAGTCAACATTTGCCTAGTAACAAAGCAATTAGTAAAAGTTCAAAAGATGTCCTTGAATTCTGGCGAAATAACGAACGTCGATGGCCAGTAGTTTCTGCAATGGCAAAAGATCTACTAACACCTCTGGTTAGCACTGTAGTTTCGGAGTTTGCTTTTAGTGAAGGGAAGAGGGTTCTCTCTGATGTTAGAAGTCGACTAAAAGAATATATTTTGGAAGCGTTAATATGCGTGAAGGATTAGGAAGATGCTAATTATCAAATTTAAGATAAATATGCTGAAATTGTATGTAACCAAGTAAGTGATATTTAATTTCACCACATTCATCACAATATTTTATTTTCCTACCTTTATAATCTTTTTTTTAAAAAAAAAGTTGAACACGTAATAAGTTGTTCGTGCACAATTTTTAACTCCTCCTACTCGATTAAAGGAAGTAGCCGGTCCCAAGTCCATATAAAAGACGAGGGTTTATCTTCTCTTTTTTTTATTGTAAAAAATCAAAATGTTTTGAAAAATGTATATTTAAAAAATTGTTTACAAAAATTGTATATATATATATATATATATATATATATATATATATATATATATATATATATATATATTACTTTAGGTTCTCATTTCTCAACAAATAAAATTTTGTTCTTATTATTTTAAAAATTAAAATTGTCTAGAAAAATATATATTTAAAAAAATTAAATAATGTTTGTGTATATTAGTATATATATATTTTTAAGTTTAGTAATTTAATAATTTATAAATTATACTTATTATTTAAAAAAAAAAAATTGGGCGAGCTCGAGCACGAACAGAGCTCGCCCAAAAACCAACGAGCCGAGCTCGTGCGCAGTGGCGGACCCAGCACCGGGCGAGCTCCGGCGGCCGCCCGTGCTGGATTCGTCGGAACAGTTTTTTTTTTTTTTTTTTTTTTTTTTTTTGGACAATGAACAATTGTTTTAATTATATACCTGGTATGTTCCTTTATTTTCATTAATTCCTTGTAACTCAGTTGGCTAGAAGTTGTTTATTCACACAAGAGGTTCTAGTTTCGAATCCTTTTGCCAACATTTTAGTGTTAAATATGTTTAAATCTACAATTTTTGCCAAAATAAATGGAAGAAGGGGAGGTTTCGAACCGGTGACCCCTAGTTTAGGATATTGGACGTTGACCATTATGGCACTCATGAAATTTGGTATTAATTTTACCAGAATTATATATGTTACATATTAGCGGTTTTATGCAATTGTAAAAATTTAAACCCATGATGTTCATTTGAATTATACAAGACTTGAGCACAATATCATTTGGTAAATATTGTTAATTTTTACAACATTATAAATATTCAGTTTGAACAAAATAATTGTTATATTTAAATTATAGACCTCGTTTGATTTCATTTATTTTTTCAAAATATATTTCTCTCTTCTTTCAACCGCACATTTTTCAATAAAATAATATTACATGCAAATTCAATACTTTTCTTTATTTTTAATTACATGTTCTCCATCAAATTATTATTCTAAAATACATTTTTTAAAAAAGAAAAAAACAAATGGGCATCAAACGAGGCTTTTAATATTTTATTGTTGACAACGGTCGACGATCTACGGTCACCCGTGCTGACTCGAATTCCTGGGTCTGCCACTGTTCGTGCGGGTATGGGCCGAGCCGGCTTGGCTCGGCCCATTGCCACCTCTAGCAACATTGGTCGATAAAGCCACCTCAGCAGAAGACGGGACTGTATCTCCGTCCCTATGGTTTTCTCGTCTCGTCATACCTATTCAACAGGTTAAGCAGATTATCAGTGCGGATACGAGGGCCTATGCGAGGAAGGACACGGTAATGATCCTGAAAACTGATTGATGATTTACTGCACCTGCATGTGCAAGGTGATACAAATTACATCTACTTGATTGAAATTTTCCAATGGCAAGTTGATTTTGCATGCGAAATTTTCGACTAGTCTTTCATTAACTAGCTGAAAATGGTGTCGACTGGATTCCCCTATGGATTTTGGTGCTTATCTAGTATAGAATAAATATTCTTATGATGTGCATGATTAATTGGATTGATTGGGGCGTATCACCCCATCTTCCGTGAATGACTGTCCTATTATGTTTGAACTAAAGAATCCCACCCGGAAACTCTCTATCCCAGAAACCCTTCTTATCTCATTATTAAGTTGACTTTTCTTTGTCAAATGTGTTTATTTGTTATAATGCCACTGTTGGTATAATGTTATTTCCATTATTTTGTTTGACCCAATCATCAATCACAAAAGGTCCTTCAGCCTCCTAAATACAGTTATTTCCGATTGATAATCACGGCTTGGATTAATCATAAACAGGGAGGGAAGTTAGAAAATATCCTTACCTGCTGGATTATTGAAACTTGAGACGTTCCATGTCAACTCGAGGTTAAGGGGAAGCCCGAATTCGTATTGAGATGAAACCGGGACTGGCAATGCGAGAATTTTCGTGCACATGTACAGTCCCATCACTTCGGAATCAGGATCAGTACTGCGTTGCTAATATTCTCGTAGTCGAGTTGCTGAGGCAATCGAATAGCAGTAATCAAACTGGTAAAACCGGTTTCATGATTTCTAGGACAGCTGAGGAACGTGTAATTTTGATAAGAAACAGCCGTAAAAGGAAAAGACAAAAGATTCAAACTTAAAAGCCGTCTTGGGAAGCAATTATTCGGATCGCTGAGTTGTATTTGTCCTATGTAGTAGTAAATATATTGAACGTAAAGCTGACCTGAATAAGGGAGATCAAGAACTGTTGTCCCCTCATAGTTACAGCTGAGATTGAATACAGGACTCTTGCAATTTCGAGACTTGGCTTTCTAACCAGAATGGGAAGTGTATAGAGAAGCTGCTGTTGGCACAATAGGAAGATGAACAATTATTCTCAGCTGCATATTTGATTGAAAAGAGTAGAAACAGAAAGAAGATGACTTGAATGCCCATTTGCCAAACAAAAACAAATAATAAAGTACCATTGTTTCTGATAAATTTGAGGTTGACTACATGAATCTTTTTTTTTTTTTTGGCCTATTTATTCGACCTTATTGCCAAAACCAGTAGAAACTAGATTTTAGCAATCATAACAGACAACGTTAACTTTGGTCTCCCCATCTTTTTCCTACTGAAATTTTTGTCACTCTTGTGAACACGAGCCTTTTTACGTCTTACTAAAATATATCCCAATCACATAGACCATTTAGTGCCTTAGGCTGGCCTATCAAAGTTGTTGACGTCGAGCTGAATAACATGCGTTTTACTTCAATACCCGAAGTGTGTGGTGATAACATTTCTCACCAATTATATTTGTGAAGTAACCAGACTTTCAGTAAACATGCATGATTTAAAAGACTAACAGAGAGAAGTTCCACAGAATGAGATAAAAACAAGTTCAGAATAGGATAATAAGAACAAAATAGAAAGAACACTGCATCTTTTTGAGTTCCGTTGCTCATCAGCTGGATCGTATTATAATAGTAACGTTGGTTGGTTTCTTGAACATAAAGATCTGCTTTTATTGCCAATACAAGCATGAATAAATCGATGAGTTTATGCGTGTGAAACACACAGAATCTACTTGGGGTTACAAAGTTAGACCAAGCTTCGTTTGAAGATACCACTTATACACTAATTGTATGTACGTACGTATGTATGCGTGTATGTATATGTGTATGTGTGTGTGTCATAGAGACTACAGTAGCTGCTGAGATACTCGAATTGCAACAACTTCACCATCCTTTCCAGTCTTTATAGCGTGGATTTTAACGTTAAGACCTGCTCCCAACAAATAGAAAGAGAAATAGTTAAACATAAAAGGTAAAAGGAAAAAAAATAGTTATTTTACGATGAAATTGTCGAATAGGTCTATTAGTAGGTGTCAATTCAGCAGAATTTAGCATCAATGTTGTAAATGGGAAATAGAGAAATCAATTGTGCAAAGTTTAAGCAAGCATTGAACTGGAATGTGTGAATGAAAAGAAGCCGTACGCTTAGAGAGTGTGTGTGTATGTGGCTGGCTGGCTGAATATATACTCAAAGTTTTTGCGATACATTTAGTTCGTTGTTAGATCTACTCAAAAAAAAAAAAAAAAACAACAACTTGATAGCAGTGTTAGTTTCTATCTCCTCCTTGTCCTTACTTGCCTCTCAGAGATCGTGCAACTTTTATGAACTAGAGTCTGTTATAAAGTCTATGAAAAACATTTCCCAACCACCTAAATTCATCATTTCCTTCATATATCATAAATCGAAACCACCTCTACTTGTTGGCCAATTCAGTACGGCCACACATCCATCTTAAACATCCATATTTATACCAGCTTAAGTTTATGGATATTTCATCTTATTATGGCTCAACTCATAAGCCTTAATTACCGCAAGCGCAATTCATTTAATTGAATGAGCAGTCAGAATAAATTCTTTTAGCTCACTGATAATACTGGTTACATTATAGAACAAGGTACAGTAAACTAATTTATACGTCCAGGAAATTTTTACCTTCATTCTCGTGTAGATTGGTGTTCACTGCTACTGCATGGAGGGTTTTCAGAGCTTTTGGTTGCCAGTCCGTCGGTTCCCCCACCCACGTCTTTAGACAAAAGATATCTGAAAATCTAGTCAAAATTAATCCACATTTTACCTTGTGTACAGAATCAATTCAGGTAATAAAAACTCAATCCAAATGCTTCAACAAGATGAAAGATTACCAAAACATACAGTATAAGAAGGCAGACATCACATAATGGATATAACTTTAAAATTGATCTTTTATTACTTGAGTCTAGCAACCTGATAGATTATTTATTTTTAACATCATGTGTTGAACGTAAAATCTGAATAAATAAATAATAATTTAAGCTTTCAGGTTATGACAATCAAAGATCTTAGGCCTAGGACTTGCCACCGCTCTCATTTATGAAATTGATGCACACGTTAGATATTTTATAAGAAAACGAATCCAGCCTCCATGTGATGTGTTGATGACAAAAGCACAAGTATTTATATGAAGAGGCTCACAGTTACTAATCCATTGAGGAGATTATCATCAGCTCAGAAAGTAAGAAGAGTACCAGAGGTAGATTGATCCTTGAGATGCTTCAAGTCAAAAATTCCAGCAGAAGCTCCATCAGCCTGCTTACTGATGTCATGAGAGGCTAACAACTCGTACTCCCAGCTCCCATCTTTGTATCCCTCACTAAGGAAGACTTCAATATGCCTTGCATCCAAGGTTTGCATTGTTCCTGCATAAAGAAGCACACTATCATATTCCCAGGTGTACTCAGTCAGGACACATCCTTTTCACCCTTGTGAGAGGATGGCTGGAGAAACTGATTATTATTGGACATTCGTGCACGTGAAAGGAAAAGAAAATTAACTTATTATATACTGTTAACTAGGCTGAAAATGAGCATGGGATGTCCTCTTACTCCAGAATTCGTGAACTGATGCATAACCTTAAGTAATTCGTATTCCTAAATTTTTTTGGCATTTTTGGTGGGGGAATACTCGTGAGATCTCAGAATGCATGAAGAGTTAAACTAACTAGCTAAACCCCAAAAAGGGAACAAGAAATTCACTGAACAAGAATTTAGATTTTTCATGGATGCTCTTATTTACGGGGTGCGTTAGTTGGGCTTATCCTGTAGAATGTATTAAGGAAGAAAAAGAAACTAAAACATTCTTCATTAAATCCTTCCCGGTACTCCATTACAAAACATGCATGTATGGTTTTTGGTTACTCTTAATCACCCAGGATCATATGCAACAGAGATCAATGTAATAACAAGGACAAAAAATCCTGTTAAAAATATTTGAGCAGAAGCCTTGTGTTTAACTCACCATCACAAGTTTTGACGTCACAGACAGGGCATCGAACGAGCTGCAAGTCTGGAAACACGTTCACATTTTAGTCCATTACGTGTGATTCTAACTTGTGAAACATTTCAAATGCTACAAAAGGAATTATCTTAGTAATGAGATGAATATTGAATTACCTGCAATCCAGATTCCAACTTTGATGTTTTTCAACACACAACAGCCATTCAACTCCAACATGTTCTGTGTTGTCTCTTCTTTTGAAATTTTCAGTGGAGCAATCAGAGTCTCTGTCAGCAGTGCATCCCTTGAGTCAAAAAAGAATGCACCAATTCGCATCCAATCTGTTGATTCAGTAGAACAAAGAGAATCGTGAGTCTAAACATGCATCATAGAGGCACGCTGTACAGAATGTGTTCAAACACAGAACAGTTGACGACTGAAGCTGAACACACGATGTAAATCTCCTAACTAAATGTATGCTGGGATAATTGATACTATCAGAAATTTCTGATATTTTCCAAAGTCGAGTTCAGGAGAAGGATAACAGTTCACAAAATGGCATGCTAGCAAAGATTTTATTTGTACGTTGCTATTTACAGCAAAACTTGTAGGTAGACGAATATGGTAACGAAGTGTAGAAATCATATCAAATTTCCTTTGCAAATAACATCAGAATCCTGCCAGCAGTACTATCCAAATGCCAATAGGATATGGAGCTGGTTGCGGCCTAATAATTTGGAATTTAATGGTTCAAAGTTTAGTAAACCAGCAGAAAGATTCAGTTGAAGCTTGAGGGCACTCAACAACTTAGAATTAAACTAATCCTGCATTGAAGTTTCTGCATATTACCTCATAATTAGAAATTTTCATTCAAGTCTTGAATCAATTTCACTTTAAAGAAATTGACAGTTTTCAGGAAAAGTGATAAAGAATGAGCATTCACCAATATGCTTCTCCTGCTGACGAAACATGTACGAGTGGCTTCCATCTGCAAAGAAATACTATTATCAGAAAATGAAATAGTGTTATTTTTGCACAGATGGAATATCAAATTTATTAAGCACGAGGAAAGTAATAAGGAAGCTGAAATTTACCAAAAGCTGTGGCATATAATTTGATCCATTTGAAGGCGACTGTGCCAGGATCAGGGACCTGAAGATCTCGCAAACAAACATATTTCCACACGCTATCGTCCATTGCGATACGATTGAACCATGTGCAAGTTGCTGCTAGCATCACCAGAGATCTACCATCCAAAAACTTAGCAATCTCTGTCCACATATCCTCTTCATACCTTTTTGCATTAAAAATAAACAGAAACACATGGAAAATACAATCAAGTTTAATGGCTTATTGGACTATGACATTAAGCTGAGCATAGAAGATGTAAAATCTCTATCTAATCATCATTCATAACCATAACTTCTATCTCAAGCAGTGTTCCGATTCACTATCAGAAATTTGGTATTCACTGCTACAGATATATCATGGTGATATTGGGAAAAATATATAGAACTAAGATATGATGCTTAATATCAAGGCCTCAGTTAAAGCAAAATTCAGTTAACGCTAACTGGATTACCTGAATTGAAAAATAAATTTATCAATACAACAAGAAGAAGTAAGCCTTGCAGTAGCCCTCCTCTTCTAACCCGTTCTGCTGAGATCTACTTGATAACATGAGCCTTTTCTGGTCCACATGAAATATGTCCCAACCACAATAGTCGTTATTCCTTTAATCTACCCTCAAAAGTGTCACCTCCACTTATTGACAAACATTCTCGTTTTTTATATTATCCATTAGCAATCCATCTTAATAACCTCATAGCCACTAAATTCATCTTATGAACATTTTTTGCCCTTCAATTCCCAATACCATAAAGCATAGCAAGTCTAACAATTGTTGACCTAAGCGACCTTTCCATCGCACAAAATACATGCTGTGCTTCGTGCTCTAATAATTGCCTAAAAAAAACTACCAAATAGAATCAATCTTTTAGTGGTTGAGAACAGCTACACTTTCAAGACGACTACTCCAAGAATCTGAAAATCATTGTAATCTAGCATTGAGTTAATTAAATTTTTAAATATTGAATTGAGTTATCTTGTGTACAATTAAAAAATTGGGTTCAAATCTGAAGCTAAAACCAAAGGAACAATAGCTGACTGTGATATCTTGATAACTTCATTCACCTGAAAATATCTAATCTAAGTGATGCACCAAACCATTGAGAAACTCAAATTAATTGAGGCAAATTACATGCTCAAACCAGAAAATACCAAAAACTAATCTGACTGGCTACAGAATTCATAACACTGAAAGAAATATCCTATTGATTAAAAAAGTCAGCCAGGTTCACATATACTTATCCTTGTATTGAATATTTAAATATTTCAATCTAGTGGAAAAGCTCGGATGAAGCATTCAGCAGAATTAACATAAGCAGCAAGTTGAACAATAATTTGTAACATAGATCCGCATAAGAAAAGGTTACTCTGTTTAAAATTCAAAGCAAATATCAATTGAAGTCCAAAATCGTTTTATATTCAGCTAAAAGAATTGACGCATCCTGGAATAAAACGCAAATTATCAGAATCATAGACAGTCACACAGATTTACATATTTACATCGATATATTAACACAAACATACTGATTTGAATCAAATCAAAGAAAATTTAAATTTATATCTTTCTAATCATTTTAGTTTGAACTGAAACAGGAATGAACTACCGTGATCAGAAAAAAACCTTCAAAATTAGGCTTCGTTTTCAATGACAAATGATCTGTTGGTATCAATTTTATTAACACATGAAAATCAAATGTACAAACACGCACTTTTTAAAATATAAATACAGAATATGTAAGTATAGTAAATATACATACCAGCTGAAAAGGGAGAGAGGAGTGAGGTAGGAACATTGCGGAGAGACACAAGAACGAATTGATCTCATTCTTCGCATTTGCTTCCCCATTATTTCTTCTACGATTTCTTCACTCTCTCTGGATTTGAATGTGTGTTTTTCAACTGTTTTAGTGTGTGTAGTATGTGAAGAAGCTATTGATCAAACTCCAGGGGACTATTTATAGGCGCGGGAAGGTCAGGAATTCAAATTGTGTAAAGTTGTCATAGGGTTTCTATTAAGTGATTCGCAGGTTAAAGTGCACATATAGTCTTCAACTTTAGATCTCTTTACATTCCAGTCCTCAATCTTTATTTGTCGCAATTAAGTTCTTCTTAACTTTCCCTTTTCAAGTAAAATTCATCCTTACTTACAGTTTCCGTTTATAAAAAAAATGTACAAAAATATCATTATGAATGATTGTTGGAATGGTGATAAGATGTAATTAGAACTATCAACAGTTTTGATCTAATGCCCACGATGGTATAATGTTCGACGTGAACGTGACAACATCCGATATTTCCACATGGACCAAATGTTGTCACGCCCATTATGGGTATTATAACCTATGTCGACCGTGGACATTAAATCATTTCTGGTATCAAATAGTTAATATACGAAAATAAAGTAAAACTTTTACCTATAATTGAACATTGATTCAAATGAACATTTTTCTCAACTTTGATTAGCAATGTTATTTTCTTCGTGTGAATGTAGAATTATGAGAATTTCGTTTGTCATACTCGGTATAAGTTAGTATCGTAAAATTTTGTAAGATTCAAACAATATGAAGGTTAATTGAAGTTCAATTTTATCAAAAGTAATAAATTTAGCTATCACTGGTTCGCACAAGTGCAACTAAATAAACAACTAATGTTGAGTTACATTATATTTTGAAAGGTAGCTTGATTCAATCTGATTATAGATGTGAATAATGAATCGAGACGATCGACATTGTAAAACTTCTTCAAACTTGACCATTTGATTGCAATGGTGGAAAATAGGTGCAAAGAAAATGAATTCCAGGAAAAGTAATTACCTAAAAATTGTTTTGCAGAGAATTGTTAAATTAGTGTGTTTGATTGATATAATTTTCCACCCGAAAAATTTTTAAATTTTGTGTTCGTTTAACTTTGTTTTACATGGAAATTGTCCATTAAAATGATAATTTTTTCCACAATTGGTTATAAAATTTGTTTTCTTTGCCAAAAAGTTAAAAAAAATCATTTTTTCATCAAAGTTTAATGTTCGTTTGACTTCGTTTTACATGAAAATTGTCCATTAAAATGATTTTTTTTTTTTTACGATTGGTTATAAAATTTATTACCATTGCCCCAAAAAAATGGAAAATGAATTCCCACCAAATTGGTGAGAACCCAAATTCCACAAAATCATTGAATTGGTGTGCGTGTGGACAAAAGTAAGAAAATCCATTGCCTAGAAAATCCAGCCAATTAAACACTCATTTTTGGACAAAAATGAAATTTCATGGAAAGTTGGACAAATCAAACAGACCCTTATATGTATAAGAATACCAACATTTTTTACATGGTCCATTTATGTACAAGTTTATATAAGTTGTTGAGTTGATTGTCAACTTGATGTTCTCATGGACTCCTTGCATACATTTTTTTTGTGGGAAATTGTAGAAATAGCATCTTTTCAGAGTCTTCTCATACGGAAAATATGTTCCCCTCCACTTTTCTCATCAACTGCAAAAACACATTTGCTCTTTAGCCTTCTTCTTTACGAACATACCCTTTCGCTCTGCTAGAGTATGACTTCCTCTGCTTCGAACTCTCTTCTCGACCATTGTAATCTCCATACCTTTACCTATATTACACTTCGTAGATCGTGCTTTAACCATAGTTACAACTCCTTTCAAATGTCCTTCCACCTCTTTTCTCCCATCGACCAAGTTTTCGAGCAATCTTCCTTAGTCATCATCTTTACAATTTACTACTAGGAAGGAGAATTCAATGTTCTCATAATGTGGCAATATCTCAATAGGTTTATCTCCAGTTCTAAATTTGACCATTTCATTTAGGCCCAAGTCTTGAATTACCTTTTGCGATTTGTCTAGAGTTCTTGTTTGGGGAAGAATGCATACGAGCTTTTCAAGCAGCTGTTGCTAAGGCAACTAACTGTCCATAAAGAGGCCTCGGAAGTGACTTCTACAATTAGTTTCGAATTCATGCCTACTGCTAAGGCTTGTAAGATTTTGGGCCTCCAATCAACCAAACCGAGCTAAAAAAAAAAACCTTCAATCGACCACCACAATGACAAACCCAATCTCTTCCAAACCGACACCAACCTAAACCGGTTGCTCCCAAGCCAATCAGTCCACATAGGACTTGCTGTGAAGAAGAAGGAGGCCTATTTTCAACCACCAAGGCAAGAAGAGAAAGAGAGGAGAAGAACTACTAAGAAGCACAAAGAAAGGGTCGGTTTCTCTCCTCTCTCAACTCACGGCTCCAACTCTTCCACACACTAGAAACCGGGTAGGATATATATCAAAGAGTGGGCTTTTAGGTTAAACAAGTAGAGGCATAATAAGTTCGACAAACGAGTGGGCTATCAACTAAAAGCCGTCCAAGGTAATGGGTCAGCCATGAGCAACACTAAACAAATTAGGCTACTTTAAATGGCCCACTTAGGGTGTAGAGATGGTTCGTTCATTGTAGTGTCGACATTCCACTTCAATCATTGGCCGAGACCTATGAAGACTAATCCAACAAAACGGTTTAACATCATAACCCGAATTTATTGGGTATCAAAAACCCAACAAATCTCCACCTTGATCCTAATAAATCTGCAAGCAAACAAAACACACAGTTTATATTTGCACAATCAAGGTAACCAATAAAATTGGTATCACAGACCTTACCTCGTGTTTCCACCTGAAACACATATCATACCTGCTCCATATACTCACCAGGGCTAAGGTCAAGAACACCCAAGTAAAAACAGATAAGCACAACAATCAATCAAGAGCAAATAAACATGCGACGAAGATATCATATAGGATAACACAGATCTTATCAAACACGTTCACATAGAACAACATATTAACACCAAGTCAATCAACAGGCCAACACATACGCAACAAATGCATAAATGACTTCACAAAGATCTCATCACACATATCCTATCCTATTCTGTGTTACTCACTCCTCGAGAACACATATCTCACCTCATCACTCACCGCGCTCACTAGACTAATCACTTCAACCAAACAAACATGTCTAACTAGTAAGTCTCTATGGATCCTAAGTTCTCGGGATAATTCTCTATTACCACATCACTTCTCCAACCTAAGTGGATAATGGGTCTCCACCTAATAGAAGTGATAGAAGTGCCTCACTCTCACTCCACCTGATCAGGGTCTACAGATAAAGGATTCCAACATTTGATCACATCTCCACCGTGATCCAAATGTCACACTCCACATCCCACAGTACAATTATCAATGTACCTCTAGGCATCTATACTCCACCTTACCAAAAGACATACCACATACTGCAAATGCATCACAACCCCACTATGGCAAATCAATATCTATCGCTGACCACAAAGATTAGGGCTCAATTTTAAATTGACCCATGCACCACAAGGTTACTCCAATAATCAATGCTCAAGAAAATCCACAAAGGATTAATCCCACAAAAAGAAGGGTGAAGGTGACACTCACAAAAAGAATAGAAGAAAGAGTTGGTTACTTCACAACACTCACAAAGAGTCTCACACAGAGAACGAAGATAATCCTCACAGGCGGCCTCACAAACCACACAAGCTCACAAAGATGAAGGAGAAAAGGACCGTCGCTCTTACTTCTCACTACCACATTCTCTTACACCACTCATAGAGCAAACAGAGTACGTCATAGATCTCAACCCTCTATGCATGCAAACAATTACACCAAGTAATATGATCACTCTAATTCATGTCAATGCACATATCAAACATATTGAAAATGCACTTATAATCACGCAACCGAATTAAGCAATCACGTACATGCAGCAAAGATTACACACAGATGCACATGCAGTAACCATGTTTACATCTCAATAAACCTCACACATGTCATCACTCGACCCAAACACAGAATTCGCCTCACCACTCTCATCAACTTTCCTTTTATTATCATTCTTAGGACAGTCTATTTTAACCATATCCAATTACTGCAGTTAAAAATATCTTAATTTTCGCATTTGCCATCAAAAAGTTTTATGAAAAACATTTTCGTTTTGCCAAATTAAAAACCACAATTTTCATTAAAACATGCACACCTCATAATGTGTCGTCATTTTACCCAAAAATACACAAAACACAAAATGTAACCAACAATGACCACAAGTAAAGCATCGACACAGTTCACACAGAATAGTCAAATAAACTTTTCTAAGGTCACGTACAATTCTAATAATGAAAAATAAACTGACAACAAATTCTCGAAGAATTTAAGGCAAATAATTAACAAATAATTCCTAAATCTAGCAACAGGCAATGGTTACTCCTTCACAGTAACCCCAAACATAATGTCACCTCACACGATGATTTCTAATGTGAAAAATAAATTATCTTACACAATAATTTTAACTGCAATAATAAAAGGTAAAGAACATGATACCAGCGGACCACGTCTGAAGATCCGTAAATATCGAGAGCTGCGAATTCACCACTGTAGGACCATCACTCTTCGTCCTAAACTCTTTCGACAACCACGGCAATACAAAACGACGCACGACACCCGAACATCAAAACACAAATTCGACCAACTTTTACCGTAGTGCCTGAAACTAAAATCTGAAAACACCGTAGGGTCCGTCTCGACGTCCTCAACAAACTGCCTAAAGAAGTCGACCCCGGAATCAGCCTCCACACGCCCCCGCCGGAGATGTACGTGGGGCTCACGCGCCGCCGCCGACCGCCACGCGCACCCTACCCACAAGCTCATTTACCTGCTGAGTCCGAATCTAGTGTCCGTTTTTCCAAACGCCTACTGGTTTGGTCAGAAAACACAATTGCAGGTCTGGTTTTTCGCACAAAATCTGGACAGCTTCTTCTGCTCGTTTCTGGTCAGTTTTCTTGCTGATTTCTAGTCAGATTTTTTCACCCAAACCACCATAACCTTGCTCTGATACCATTTGTAAGATTTTGGGCCTCCAATCAACCAAAGCAAGCTCAGAAAAAACCTTCAATCGACCACCACAATGACAAACCCAATCTCCTCCAAACCGACACCAACCCAAACCGGTTGTTCCCAAGCCAATCAGCCCACATAGGACTTGGTGTGAAGAAGAAGGAGGCCTATTTTCAACCACCAAGGCAAGAAGAGAAAGGGAGGAGAAGAACTACCAAGAAGCACAAAGCAAGGGTCGGTTTCTCTCCTCTCTCAACTCATGGCCCCAACTCGTCCACACACTTCACACACTAGAAACCGGGTAGGATATATACCAAAGAGTGGGCTTTTAGGTTAAACAAGTAGAGGCCCAATAAGTTCGACAAACGAGTGGGCTATCAACTAAAATCCGTCCAAGGTAATGGGTCGGTCATGAGTAACACTAAACAAATTAAGCTACTTCAAATGGCTCACTTAGGGTGTCGGGATGGTTCGTTCATTGTGGTGTCGACATTCCACTTCAATCATCGACCGAGACCTATGAAGACTAATCCAACAAAACGGTTTAACATCATAGCCCGGATTTATTGGGTATCAAAAATCCAACAAGGCTTATATGAATTCATTGCTTTCAAGTCTTCGTGTTTCTTCGTTGCATTTGCTACACTGCAAGGGCTAATAATAGAATTAGAACGTAGAAATCAAACTCATGCCAAGTTCATAGAAAAGAACTGTATAATGTAAACTGCATGGGAAATCTAGTATTCATAGGCAATTAGACCGAACATTCACTTGCAATTGCTTTCAACAATGGGTTCGACTAGAATTGAAGGTATCAATGCCTAAAATGTATCCATTTATATATTGTTGCGCGAATACATTACATGATGACTAATTTTGAATTCAATATTATTCAGATTTGGGATTTATAAGCACATTGGACACTCTCTCTTTATATGTCAGTTTTATTGGTAATTTTTCAATCAGAGTTCGAAGTAGACACTGGAACCGTAACAAGGGACAGGACAACTTGTGACAAGTGACAACTATTTTTTGTATATTACAAATTCCTTAAGAGTCACCCAACTAAGACAAAAAGGTTCTAAAGTACAATGAACATCCATAGTTTTGGTGTAAGGTTACCTTTAATATATTTTGTTACACTTCTTTCTTAAAATAAAACTTTTGAAATAGACATTGATGTAAAAACATGGTAATGGTAGTGGAACTTATATTCCCAATGCTTTGTTAGTTTGTTGAATTTCTTAATTTGAAAACTTAAAAGTTTATGTCATGAGTTGAACCGAATGATAATTAGCTTGCATATATTCCTATTTTGAAGTGAGTCCACGTATAAATGGTTTATAAATTTAGTAAAAGTAAAATATTAATTTTAACCACACATTCATAACATTGAAATAAAAGGAGCTAGAACTTTTAGACGTTTGAAAAGACTTCTGCAAGTGAAAATGGGGACTAAATATTTTCATTCCATGCACAGGAGAAGTAAATGTGAATACTTGTATGATTAATCTTGAACTTAAGTTTTGAACGTATTATTTATTAGAAACTGTTTATACTAAATTTTGTTCATCATAGGCTCGTGTTGTGAAAGTGCAGTATCATTAAAAGAATGGACTTCACACGACCAGAAACAAATGAAGAATTCACAAAACTTTGGTAGATAGGATTATAAAGCTGAGCGAGTACAAAATTTGGCAAACAAATTTCTAGTGCAGAAAGAATATTGAGTTGCATCAAAGAATTAAAGCTCGATATGAGGAAAGAATGGAAGATAAAGAAAGGAAAGACGATATTCTCTCTCTTTTTTTTTTCTTTTTTTTTTTTTTTTATTTCGACCAAGCAACTGAATCGATCTCTGATTGAGCAGCTCTGTACAACTCCAATCTCTTTGCAAGAGAAACACGACGCTGCATGATTGCTGGATCCTCGTCCAATAGCGTACCCAACTGTCTTCCCTGTAACGCCGTGCAGTGAATTTATACATTATAAAACTCCAATATCTATGTGTGCATGTTCGTTTTTATGTGCATCTCTGAGTGCGTGCACGTGTTCCTACCCCGTGGGGTGGCTGCAGAATTATATAATGGAATTATTACCTCTTTTTTGCCCAATTCGGTGAAGAAGTGATCGAGTAAGCTGCGTTTTGCCTCTCGGACTTGACAATAAACAATAGACTTTGGAATTGAGTTCCTCAGACTTCCACAAACCATGTTGACATAAGACAAAACAGTCGATCCTGCTCAAGAGGAAAGAGGCTCATTTAAGAAATTACAACACTTGAAGATCTAATATTGCAAGAAAAAAAAGCTAATATAAACTTACCGATTCGTCGAAGATATGAATCATTGTATCGATCAAAAATTGAATGGGTTGGATTTCCTCCCTTCTCAACATCTTGAGGAAGCTTCCTAAAGAAATCTATAGTTAAGTAACTATATTCCATTTCTACTAGCTGTATTGTTGCTCTCTTGCTTTCGTCCCTCATCCTGTCTAATGATTCAACAGCTGCGTTCCCAACCTCTACTCTGAGAGAGGGATATTGCTTCAGCTCCTGCCCACAATAAGGAAGACAAATATTAATTTAACTAACTTCTTGTGAATGTTTGAGCATTTTAGAAGTTGACATTTTTTAAGATTTTTAGTTCAAAAACACATTTCTTTGTAAGCTGATAGTCTTTAACTTACTTTCAATAAAAGTATTACCGTTTTAATTAAAGCCAGCCAAGCATGCTCTATATCTTGAAACTTTAAATGGAACAAGATAATTTTTCCTATTTCCATCCAGTTCCTCTTTTCTTTATAATTTTTGAAGGGCAAAGGGAAAGGTAGGGGACGTGTGCAGATATTGAGCATGTACTATCAGATACAAGAATAAAGTGGACCAATTCGAAGGACTGAACAATAATTTTCAAGTCGTAACAGAATTCAGAAATCCTGAGGCTTGTGATATCCAAGACACTTTTCCATCAAAATATATTATGAATTAAATCGACAGCGCTTAATAGACAAAAAAGAAAAGAAAACAAGAAAAGGGTTTACCGAAGTCTCACTAATTGACTTGTTAACCAGTTCCTTCAGTATCCCATGAACCTAAAAAAGAAGAAAAATTAGTTGATCTGCAGGCATATTCTGCAACTTATCTGTTTCGCCAATAAACATTGTGATCCACACTACTTTTCAAACAGTGTATTCAGCTCCTGCGCCCAAAAAAGGCATCATCTAGATCTACATGACAACCACCATGAACATGTCAACTTATATGCTGTTGTCTGATATAGTGATAAAAAATTCATTTATTTGTCAATCGAGGATTCCATATTTCATGGTATTTATAGGCAAAGAATAATCAGTCTCACTGACAGAAAGGGGGCTGTAAGATGTGAAAAAGGATTAATATTCCATATCCCAGAAAATATCCACATTGAAAACATATCCCTTTTCTATTTCTTGGAAATCTACAGGCTTTTACATTCCTTGTGAATCAATGAATTTATAAATATAATTTATATTCCTGCGTAATGAAAATACATAGTTACATACCGCATCAACAGCAGCCTCAGCAGGACCTTTAATAGTAATCAAGGCAGTTTCAATGAGACGCCGGTAACCTTGCTCGGGAGCTATAAGATGAGGCTGATATCCATCGGCCTCAGTTATTAATTTCCGCACATTTTCCATTGCAAGATGCTTGTCAAACTGCAACCGCTTTAATGCAGCAGGTAGTTGGTTATCAAAGACATTATATATCTTATCACCACCTGGTCGACTGCGGAATTACGCAATAATCAAATGAGGATTATAATGAACTATAACATGAAAATATGAAATACAATGTCATTAAACACTAGAAAGACAGTGATACCAAAATTCCCTAATACATACCTTCCATCAAGATGTTCTTTAAAAATTCCATCAAATACACGGCAGATTTCCATTATCATGTACAACTTTCCCTGCATGGATAATTTGGGGCAAAAGATTAAAATGATTCATGCAGTGAGGACGACTGAGGAGCAAACATTAGAACATATTTAACTTCAAAACAAGCATACAGGAAAAACACATGAAAGCATAAAAAGAATCGAGCAAGTAGCCTGAGCAGAAACGTATGATACATAAACAAAATCCTTGAATGACCATAAACACATTCGGAGATGGCAGTAAATGGAAAGGCGTACTTACTCCAGCATCTGTAGCAATGGGCTTTCCCAGACGACTCAACTCAGATTCTAGTTCGATAATAGTTTTGTTAATGAGTGACTGAAGGCCTGGAATTCGAGATTTGATGACAGTTTCCAGATGCTATAACATACAGCAGCAGTCAGAAACATCAAAAAATAACTGTCATTAGTAACTTAAATGTGAGAAAATAATAATACTAATTATTGATCATTAGTAGTGAAGATCACCAATCTAGGTGGTAAAGAGCCCCCTGATACGCTGTCCAATGCATTAAAATGCATCACAACTCCATTGGACAATGAATTAGGAGTCTCATTGGCACCTAGACTGGTGATGAATAGCATTACCCGTGAGAATATGACCAGCAACAAATAAATCAATCAACAAAGACAGAATCAATTCATAAATCTACATTTATACACCATCAATAAATGTTGACCCATCAAACAAAGCTTTGGATAACAATTAGATAAAGCATTTTTTTTAACAGTAAAAGATTATGAGGCAGCTTGATGCAGTGATAACCTCTGCATTCTTCGCTGACAATAGAAGGAAAAATTCAAAAGTACAGCGAAAATGTCAAATCGGACACATTGCCTAAGATCAGATAAGCCAACTTAAATAAAAAATCCAGAAAAGCAGAAAATATAAGTTTCATAAGCTTCTCATTGAAGCATAATTAAAAAGAGATCTATTAATGCAAAATAATTCCTTACTTTGGATAGAACTTTCCCAAGATGCTCAGAACCCATTCTGTGAGCAAGATGTTTATATTCTGGTGTGTGAGCAAAATACTCCCGCTCTCGACGTCTAGCAGCAATCATGTCAACATTTTTATTAATATCTTGTTGAGAGCGATTAACAACACCTATCCAAGGGAACTGCAGCTTATATGCTCTTCCTTCCAAGATCTGCGAATCCCAAATACAAGTCAGGAACTATGCCCTTCCATACTTGTTAAAAAAAGACCCATATCACTAGATAACACAAAAATCCTAGACCAACTTAATCAAATATAATTGCCAAAACAGATAACAAAACCAGAAATGGTGAAAACTAAAATGTAGCCAAGAGCATGTTTGCCTAAGATCTAAAAAAAAGTAAAAATACTTTTTCTTGAACAACTTTATGCATTCTGAATTTGCAATCTAGATCAGATGTTGCAAATACTAAGATATCGCACTAATTTACAAAACAGCTGCATGAAGAGGCATCATCCAGTTTGTTTTATCTGATGGGGATCCATATGTGTTAGTACATGTACACAAGTTCACATAAAAAAGATTCTAAAATACTTAGGCCCCGTTTGATCTACATTTTATCTAATGGGGGGATCCATATGTGTTAGTACATGTACACAAGTTCAGGTAAAAAAGATTCTAAAATACTTAGGCCGCGTTTGATCTACATTACTATCTCATTAAAATGAAAAATATGACTGTTATCCAACACATCAACATTTAAATTCAAATTTTCTATATCTTGTATGGGCCCCAATAACGGCTATATTTTTCATTCTCATTCTACAATAATTTGGCTCAAACAGGGGCTTAGTATAGTCAATCATCAGACTGAAAACTTTTCCCTTTCTCCCCCTCCCAATCAGTATGATCATTTTAGAAATCTACATAGGTCAACTTACATCTACAGCATCAGTACCCTTGTCCATGAGATCGATCTTAGTTAAAACTCCAAGAGTTCTCTCTCCTGTAAAAGAGACATGAAAAGGTGAAAAATAAAACAATAAAGGTAAGCAAAACTAATCACCGTTATATGGATTAAAATGGTAACAGAAATCTTAATTGTACAACTTATTGTTCTTATACCACCGAACAAGTACATTGTGCACTATTGTTTTTGGTCAATGCCACAGTTTACTGAATTCTTTCCACAAGTCATAATGAAATGAATTTGCATTAGCATCATACAAAGAGGGGCATACCCCTTTTACACACACACACGAAAAAAAAAAAAAATATATATATATATATATATAAGAGTATTGCCATTTACTCTGTAACATCAGAACTGGACCCTGCAGAGTTTCAACAGCATAAAGAAGGGAAAAAAAAAAAAAAAAAAGACATTGAGCAAAAGAAGTTTTCCATATATTTGGACAAACCAAAGATGTGTCCAGAAAACCAACACTTTTCCAGATAGAAATTCTTGTGAAATGCAGAAGGATCTAGCTCATAGCCACACACCTACCTACTCAAATCCAAGCACTATTCTATCATTAATGGAAAAATGTGTGCAAAACAAAGTCAAACTAGAAAAACAAGCTTTCAAAATCCATAAAATCACATTTAGTTGTCCACATTCCTAAACTGTAACACTCACAATGTTTTGAACTTGGTAACAAAATAGTAGGGAATAGTGTACAGATCTAAATGTATGTACACATATTTCATATGATTTAGATTGTATGGTGAAGATATCGTAGGCAGAGCTTTGTTCTAAATGAACAAACATCCATGATCCATGTCAGAATATTTGAAAAGCACTTACACCGCCTTTCCCCATCTATTCTGAAAGACAGCCCCACCTTCTCTTAGGCAAACAGAACTAAAAGACAGGACCATATTAAACACATAATACACACTCGATCTCACACTCTAACATACATACTCATTGTTTTCCAGTGGTATTACTAGCATCTTACCTTTAGGGTCTACTTCACGAGAAATCTTGATTGCATCTGACGTTGCAAGATCTTGGTTGGCAGGAGAAATAGCCAAAATAATACTGTTTGGCTGCAGTGCATCATTTGAACAAGAAAATATTTGTTAGCCATACTCGCCCAGTAACGAATTATTTTTAACAAGAATCTTTTCTTTTTTAACCTGTCAAACAAGAGCTTTCCATTGGGACAGAGGAAGTATTTTTTATTGAAACACAAAATAAAAATTTTCCAGAATGTTTTCACAATTTAAAAGCAAATACCGAAAGCAATGTCAAAGAAACCTCTAAGATTGTAAAATACCTTCTCAATATAAGAGCGAACCATGTTATCAATGTCCTGCACAATGCTTTCAGGTTGGCCCTCTACAATAAGCAAGTAGATTATCAACCAGGTTATATTCTATAGTAAAATGTCCAAAGGAAACAGATATAGGTACCCAAAATTAAATGCAATAAACCAGGGGATGATAAACTCACCAACAGCCACTTTTGTAAGTCCAGGAAGATCAATCAATGTCAAATTCACAACTGTAATCATCATAAATATGCAAATCACTTATGAGAAGTATGAAGAGGGGCATTCAGAGAAAATTCATTTTCACTCATTCAGGAGCTAAGACTGCAAACATACACTAGAAATTAGAGGCTGCTTATCTGAAGGCATAACTTCATAACTAAAAAAAAATAGGACAATAAAGGCCACCAATTTCAACTTTTAGACAAAAATAAAGCTACAAATGACAACCAGCTAACCATATTAGCATGAATTGTGCATCACAGAAGGACCAGTCAAAGTTCTAGTAAATAGCAATGAAGAAATCAAATATTCCAGCATATAGACTCTTGTCCAGCAATTCACTATTTTAATTCTTCTTTTACCCACCTTTACACTCAACTTCAACATCCTAACTCCCAAGTAATCTATGTTCCATGTGTGGAAGGGTTTCTTTCTTGGTTTTTTTTTTTCCCCTCCCTTTTCTCCCATCTCTTGCAGCAGGGTCCAGAGGGGAGGGTTTGTTCACTGCAACTAAAATATTAGCTTTCGCTATCTCCATAATTTATTTGGGTTAATTTCACAAACGGCCACTGAACTTCCATAAAAATTACAAAACGGTCACTAAAGTTTTAATTTGTTTCACAAACGGTCACTGAAAGACCGTTATAATGACCAAAACACATGAACATAGAAGCTTGATCACCTCAAGTGCAAATTTCTTTTAAACAAAAATACATTATATTTTTATGTGAACTAAAATAAATAAAAGTACATTAAAATCTAGGAAATCTATGCACGATCACACAAAAACATAAAAAAAATATTTATATCTCATATCTAAATTTATGGTCTTGTACGTATATAGGCGGAACGATAATTAAAATATCACTTTTACAATTTCCATCTAATTTACTCCAAATGTGGCACTTAATAGCAAGAAATTTGCACTTGAGATGGTCAAACTTCTATGTCCACGTGTTTTAGTCCTTTATGTTTGAATTAAAATCATAACGATCCTTCAGTGACCGTTTGTAAAACAAATTTAAATTTCATTGACCGTTTTTGGAAGCACATGACTCTTCAGTGACCGTTTCTGCAAGTTTTAAACTTTAGTGACCGTTCTGTAATTTTTAGGTAAGTTCAGTGATTGTTTGTAAAACTAACCCCTAATTTATTTTCTACATTTGTTGCTCAGCTTCAAACAATATCTAAGAAATTACTAAATCTCAAATTTCTTTGACAACATAAACATGCTAAGTCATTTATTGAAATTAGTATACTCCACTATGCATATAAAATTAGATTTGCAGCAATTACATATGACTAATTAATCTTCATATCTCACCATTAGGGGAGTGAATGCTGAGATAAATTGGAACAGTTGAAATCGCTTTTGAACGGCCTGTCTCTCGATCAGTCTCATCTGAAATCTCTTTTCTCACAGCAGCTGCACAAAATAAACTAGAGATTTGGTATTCAAAATACACCAAGAAAACGTGGTATGTAATTTCAGAAAGATTTAAACAATTGGGTGACCAATAATATTAATAACTTGGATAAAGAAAGATCAACTATGAGTCTATGATACACTGTTTCAGAGTAGTAAAAATCTAAATGTACATATGGTGTAACATCAAATTAAAGTAGCAGTTAAAAATTAGTCAAATGTTGTCATGGTTGGATATAAGTCCAGTCAATCTAAATATTAAACCCTTGTTTGAGCCCCTTTGAGAGGAAAAATGCATTTTTGAATAGTTATTTTTGGAGAATGTGTTGTTAAAAATTAAGAAAAAGTTTTCGATTAACTTATAATATTATTTTATTGGAGAATGTGTAGTTGAAAATGAATTTTTAAAAAAATGGAGCTCAAATAGCCCCTAAGTAACGACTTACCAAAGTCAGTGAACCTTTTTCTTGGAAGATGTCCAAACTCTGCATATTCTCTACCTTCATCAATCCGATGAAGCTGTAGCACAAGAGGACGTCGGGTAACAATGCCTGAGATCATATGTGAAGATCAATTTGATTATTTATAGGCATACATATGTCATGAAGAATGACACTTTCAAAATAGTATAATCACAAAACGCTTGTGTTGATGTATAATCACAAAACGTGTGTTTTGATATAGCAGCAAAAGAATTGAAAGCATTAATTACCAGATCCACGAGGTAAAAAGTCCTTTCCCACAATGCTCTCGAGCACTGAAGACTTTCCAGAACTCTACAAAGCGTTAAGCATTGGGATTAGTTACCACAAAATGCTAATGACTAAGGAAACTATAAAACAAAATACATCTTATGAAGAAAAAATAATATAATTAATGGAAAAAACATATCACGTAATAAAAAATTAATGGAGAAAACACATCCTGTAATAAGCAATACTACTAATCCAGACTACACTTTTGCATTAGCCCAGCATCCAATGTAGGGTACAAAATCATAGAGCTACACCAGAAGGTCATAAATCATCCATTTGATATAAAGAAATAAAAATTGATAAAGACAAGATTTAAATGAATACATGTGACTTTAGATGAGAATTACATACATTAGCACGAGATATAAATATTTTAAATCAAAAGAAAATTATAAAACTTAACGAGATTTTCAGACCTGACCACCAACAACAGCGATGGAAGGCAAGGCGTCCCAGAGAGTGGGCAACGCGCTTTCATCGCCATGATCACCGAGCGCAGTGCACGCTCTCTGCAGTCTGTTCACCAATGCTATGAGGTTCTCCATTGTCGTTTCTTTCTAACCAATCTCCGAGTCAAGGATGAGCGGCGAGTTACCTCCGCGATTCAGTCCACTGAATTTCAACAATATATATCTGAAAAAATCAAAATCCACCTGATTTCGATCTGATCTTGAATGGGATCAATGTATCTGAAGAATTTATAAAGAGAGAGAAGAGTGAGAGTGTGTGCCTGCAAATTGAATTGGGAATAATGGATTTGAGGAAATTTGAAAGAAGTGCGTGTTAGGGGCCGTTGGAGGGTGGGGTCCCGACTTCGTGGTGAAATGTTCATATTTTTTGGACTGTTTCTGGATTCAAATTAATCGATTTCTTGTGATAAACACGGTGTACTTTAGCTATGTAAACGTGGTAGTAAATTTTGATAAAAAATTATGAATCGTAATTAAAATTCATAGTTAACTTTAACTTAAAATTAAAATCACACATTTGTCAAAAAATTACTATTTTAAAACATATTTTCTCTAGAAATCTTTGGAACTCAAATAAAGACTAAGAGCCTGTTTGGTAGAGATTAAAATTAAAAAATTAGTCGTTATTGTTGACTTTTATTAGACGAGTGAGACCCAATAACGATCATATTTTCAATTTAAATTGTTACCAAATAGACTCTAATTATTCAGTTCAATTTTACAATTTGATGGTCAGTGTAAAAAGTTGCAAGGGAAAATTTGAGAAGAAGACAAGGAGTGTCGCGTTGCTAATGGACGGGGACTGATGCCGTGCCGTCCTAGTAACTTTGCAGGCCAAAATTGCTAATTGGACTCATGATTTCATGGGATTAATTTTGAAAGTTTGAATTGGGTGGATTTGACTTCCTTTTTAACTTACTCATGAGAGGATTAATTACTTCATCCATCATTGTACTTTAGATAAAGTTTGAGACCCATTTGTTGGAGAATATAATTTCTGAAATAGTGATTGACGGGAATATGTGTGGTGGAGAAATTATGAAAAAATTTAGATTTGTATCTGATATTATTTTATTTGGTGGTGGAGAAATTATGAAAAATTTTAGATTTATATTTGATATTATTTTATTTGGAGAATGTGTTGTTGAAATGAAGAAAGAGAAAAAAAAAATGAGAATAGGAATGGTTGTCAAACAGGGGCTAAACTTCGAAAGTTTTGCCGTTCATTACTGAACTTTCAAAATAGAAACCCCATCCATCATCAAACGATCTTCTCTTTAAAAATAAAAAAAAAAAAAAAAATAAAAAAAAGTTGACATACTTGATGATGTGAAAAGGCATTACACCACATACTATAAATTTCCCATTACAAAAGCATCCCAGATTCTATCAAAATCAATATGGCTATTACAAAAGCATTACTTCAAAATCATCATTGCTATCTGTAAATTTCTTTTTTTCTTTCCACATCACTAGCACCTTTCCTAGATGACCTGAATCACTTAAACATGCCACTTCATGTATTTCGTCTGCCACATCATTAAGTCCGTCAGGCTTCTTAACAAAAGTTTGTTCGATGATGAATGGGGTTATTGTTTCAAAAGTTCAGTGATTAACGACTAAGTTTTTTAAGTTTAGTGACATGATGAAAACTTTAAATAAAGTTAAGTGATAGTTGGGATAATTAACCTCTTATAAGATGATCATGAGATTTAGTAATAAAAAATTATTTGTCTACGTATATGGTACATGTACAAGCTTAACTTCAAATTTACATCGAGCTCATGTTTGATTTAGATAAAAATTAATTTTTTTTAGTAAATTTTGATAAAAATTGATGGAATATATAGTTGAAAAGTTTTGTGTTCCATAAAATATATAATTAAAATTAATTAATCACTTTGAATTTTAATTCATTTTTAAACTGAACCAGACATAGGCCAAAAGCCGCAAAGATTGTGGTGAAATCATTTGGAAAATAAATTCAAGGAATAGTAAATTAAAAAATTAAGTTCAGATCTAATAATGATTAGAATCTCGTTTCAACTAATTTGACTTAATTGCATAAAAGGGATAGCGGAATTTTACCCTTGAATGGTACATAATTCAAGAATTCAAATCATGGATTGTTAGGGGTAGATCCAAGAATATTATCCAGTGCACACGGAATTTCATCAAAGTCGGACTTTGAGTTTTCGACCATAGATTTAATGGTGGTAAAAATATAAAAAAATATTACAACAACACTAAAAATGACATAGTTTATAAGTTACACGTGTTCCTACGAGTTTCCATACTTTGATATTATTGTACAATAACTCTATTACCAACCTTTAAAAAAAAAAAGTATATATTTCTCTACATAAACAATTATGTTATTATACACTGATTACCCATCTGATTACACAACAGTGGTAGCAACCGATAAAATTAACGCTATAATCAAAAGTTTGTAAACCAATGGATATGCCCTAATTTCTTTGCAAGATCACTAAGGCCATTCAACACTTCAAACTCTTGTTAGAGCACATGTCAAAAATATAAGTTTCAAGTTGATCATTAATTATGACGAGATCAACTATAGAAAAACCTTCGGATAAAGCTCAGCAAATCGAATCAAACTTTTTTTGTCGAAAGAAGAAAATGAATTATCTAGACATAAACAAGCTACCCAAATGAGTAACTTAATATCATCCTTCGAGAAATTATCATTCCACTCCTGAGTGGTAAATCGACGACATAGTAGAATGAATTTACATGATAGTGATGTAAATCTTTAATTTCTAGAGGATTACACTATGGACGACCCAAAGTGCACGGCATGCAAACATATCATTCATGTTGGGAATATCAATATAATATTGCTGACAGAATGAACATACTTCTTTTGAAAAGGGATCTCACCCTTTGTCTATCATTTCTTACAATCAATACTGCATTTGATTTTGCATTTAGGCCTTGTTTGATGTTACCTATTTTCTATGGAATTTTCTAAGTTCCAGCTTTTGCCTTGAATCCACTTTGGTGGGAAATGAGTTTCCGCCTTTTTTTTTTCTTTTGTAATGGAAACAAATTATATTCCTTGTTATAAAATTTTTCTCCCCTTTAATATACAATTTCTATGTGAAACAAAGTCAAACGAATATCAAAAGATCCAAAATTTCAACATTTTTCAAGTTGAAAAATTATACCAATCAAACACAATTAATTGACAATTCATAGAGAAATAAGTTCAAATTATACCAATCAAACACACATTCATGAAACTAAAAAAACAAAATGGATGTGGAGATCATCAATTTAAAAATGCTAATAGTTTATTTGGTAAGGTACATTGAACTCAATGAAAAAAAAATATTTATTTATTTAGTTTTGTATTATAATGTTATCTATTATTTTATTATGTACAAAAAGTTCATGATCAAATACAAAATTTAATATAATATAATAGTACGAAACACAAACTTATACATTTTAATTTATAATTTAACACTATTCAAATTAAAATTAATATATCACAGTGTGTAATTATTTATCAATTACATAAACATTATATCATTAATTATTTAATGAACCAAAAAAATTATATATAAACTAAGCAAACGTGCATTGCACGTTGCTTAAACCTAGTATATAAATACGTGTGAAGGCCATGTAATTGGTATCCTTTAGTGTAATCATTAGATGTTACTAAGCCAAAAAAAAATAATAATAATAATAATTAATATATTTTTTTTAAACCTTTTTCAATTCTGTATTGTGTACCGTACTTGGTTGAGATCCTAGTCCAAGGGGTTGTTGATTTCAAAGAAATTGATAATTTCGTTTTTTGCTTAGGAATTTCATTTTTGGATTTTGTGTTTGAGATTTGGACAAATTTGTTCACTTTTCGTCAATTTTGAAACTTTATTTTCAAAAGATAAAAATTTGGAAAAACTGGTTCTCTTCCACTACCTCCCTCCCTCCCTCCCTTGCAAGGTTGTCGGCGCCGAAGACCACGGTGGGGCTGTCGCGACGAGCAGCGAGTGGCGCTCCTTGCGATCACCGGCTTCTTCATCTCTTTTTTGTTTTTTTGTTTGCGGTGTGGTTGGTTTGGGTGTGATGTTTAGATATTTGGTTTTGTTTTGTGCCGACCTCTTCTGCTATGTGGATGTTGGCGTGTTATGGCGGTGGTTTTGTGGTCTGTCGACGTCCCCGTAATACTTCTATTTATTCTTCTTCTGCTTATGGTTGGGTCACGATGTTGTCGGCTTCTTCTACTGTTGTGGCTATGGCGATGGCAACGGTTTTGGGTCGCTACGTCGTCAATGGAAGTTTTGACGGTGCGACGGTGGTGTGGTGTGGTGCATGCGACGACGATGACATTGGTTTTTGTTGGTGACATAACTGAAAACACCTAAAAGACAATTTGACATTTTTCAAATTTTTTTTATATAATTTTAAATCGTGTTTTGAAAATATGTTAAGTAATGAAAAGTTTAAAATAAATAAAAAAAAATGAAACAAAAATGTGGGATGAAAACGGCAAAAAGAACAACCCCGTTCTATGTTCTTATGTTTTGTGGGTTATAGATCAATTTTTCCTGTATTTTCAAAATCAAAAATCTTTATTTTGTATTTATTTTTATTGTTAAAATTAAACTTTTTAAACTTGTGTAATTAAAAGTAAATATTTCTCGAGCGATCAACAACTAGGTCTCAAAAAGTTCACTTTATTACTTGAGTGCAATTCGGTACCTTGCGATTTGTGAGCCACCTTTCAGGTACAATTGTAGGAGTGGCCAAAGATCAAGAGCAAGTGCTTCGTTCCATTTATTTACAAATGTCAAGATGAGTTTAAATGGGAAAAGTTTTCAGTTGCTATTGGTTTTATTTAGTTTTGATTTTTTTTAAATTTATTTTATGTGACATGGTCAATAAATAATCGTAATACCAAAATACGAGATATTGTATCACTTTTCTTATAGTGGATTATTTACGTGTGACATAGGGCTATTAACATTTCTTTTAAAGTTAAGCGTGTCAATGCGGAGAATAGGCGTCATAATGCGTTTCGTACTTTTAATTATTTTTAAGGTATTAAATATATTTTTATATAAAAAAATAAATTTTTAATATATCATTAAAAAAAAATTTACCAAAAAAAAAAAAAAAGGGGATTAGGCGGGATAATGCGCCGCCTAGGCGGGATAATGCGCGCCTAGGCGGGATTAGGCGCGCCTAGGCGCGCATTATCCCGCCTAGGCGCGCATTATCCCGCATTTTTTTGACCCAAATGCATTTTTACACGCATGGCCGAATTCGACGCGTTTTTCATCCGCATCGCGCCTAGGCGCGCCTAGGCGGCGCATTTTCGCGCATTTTAGAACATGGATAATAATAATAATAGTAATTAATATTTTTTTTAAAAAACCTTTTTCAATTCTGTATTGTGTACCGTACTTGGTTGAGATCCTAGTCCAAGGGGTTGTTGATTTCAAAGAAATTGATAAAAAATAAAAAAATGTCACATTATTCCAAACACGTGCACTGGCATCAGTGGGCATGTTCTTAGGAATAAATAGTTAGGTGGTCAACTGCAGACTTTGTTTACTGTTAAAAGTCTACAAATATTTTTTAAAACTCAACGTCGGTTTGAAACCCATTATTTTTAAAATACATTTTTTTTTCCTATTCTTTTTAATTATACATCTTTTAATAAAATAATATTACAGGTAAATTCAAAAATTTTCCTTACTTTTTAACCACACATTTACACGAACTTACTATTTCAAAATGTATTCTTCAATATTATAATAATAATATGTGGCTCAAAAAATGCCCTCAACATTCTGCAAGAAAATTATAAATTTGAGGGGTTGATAAGTTTCATCTTTTTTTTTTTCTTATTTCTTTTTAATAAAATCTCATAATTTATATTTTCTAATACTATTACGAATTTATAATACTAATTTTTTTAAATTTTAATCGGATCAAATTAATCGTTGGAGTTTCTGATACAATATTAAGATTTGAAATTTCATTTTAAAATGTTGATCTTATTAAGCGCTTGTTTGACAATTATTATTTGTGGAAAATAGAGTTTTGAATAATGATTTTTAGGAGAATGTGCGGTTAAAAAGTATGAAAAAAATTTGAGTTTACGTGCAAAATATTTTACCTCTGTTTGATAACCATTATTTGGGGAAAATAGAGTTTTGAATAGTGATTGTTAGGAAAATATGATAATAAAAAGTAGGAAAAAACTGTGTTTACGTGGAAAATATTTTATTGTGTGAATGTGTAGTTGAAAATGAGTATGTAAAAAAATTAGTTTGAAAATAATGATTGTCAAACATGTGGTTTATTGTATGAATGTGTAGTTAAAAATGAGTATGTAGAAAAAAAAGTTTGAAAATAATGTCAAACAAGGGCTAAGAAGAATAATTCAAATCTTTGTATGTTGATTTGTTTTTTTATATTTTTTCAATATGAGATTTACCCCTTAAGGTGTTTGAGCCACATTATATGATAAGAATGTATTTTTGAATGGTAGATTGACGGAGAATTTGTGGTTGAAAAAGAAGGAAAAGTTATTGATATGATAAAAAATATTATTTTATTGAATAATGTGTGGTTGAAAATGAATAGAAGAATGAAAATAAAAATTTTAATGTATACCAAATATGAGCTTAGAGTTATAGTAGCTATAAGAAGATAAGATGATAAAATTAGCATTGATTGAGAAGGAAGAAACTAGTAGTATACTTAACAAGATTTTACACTAGAAGAACTTAAATGGGGGGAAAGAACTCTTAAACAAGCAAGAATTACGCAATCCATATGAATTTGATCTTAGTGCGAATGAAATTGAATTTTGTTAATGTGGGAATTAGTACGGTAATTGGTAAGTCCAAAGTTAGAAAAAAAAAATAAGAATAACCAATCACATTGAAATGAAATGTCGATGATGATAGTGGAATATTTGAGAACATTAGTTCTTCCAATAATAATCGGATTATAAGAACCATTATTCACAGACCGTTATTAGTTGGTGTTCTCTTCCCGCATTACTATAGATTTGCTCCCCACTAACCCTTCTTAGCTTCCTCTTCTAGTAGACGAAAATACAAAAAAAAGTTACATAAAAATATGAAAAATGGTCAATTTTCGAATAATGTACCGTTGAGAATTAGTATGAAAGATAAATGATTCTCAATGAATGAATTAAAAAAAGACAAGGGTGTAATGTTTTTTTTTTTCTTTCTTTAATCGATGTGCATCTAAATTGAAAGATTAAGAATCTGAAAACTAAAAGAAATTGGTTGTGGACTCAACCAATCCAAATATCAAATCTAGGGTACTGCCACTGAAAATTTCTCTAAATTTAGGGTAAATCCCTCTAAGGGTCCCCAATCTCCTTTTGTGGCTCTGGGTCAATCCATATCCTCAACGTTTTAAAATTGTGTCCATGTTACCACTCGAACGGTAAAAGAACATGCAGTAGGCACGTGATAAATTATGATTGGTAGGTCCAAAAATAACTTTCCTCCACTTTAAAGACCTTTTTGACAGACATAAACTCAAAAAGAAAATTTTACATTTCTACACAACGTAGTAGAAAGTGAAGGAAAGTTATTTCTGGACAATTATACCCATAAGTCATTTATCATATGAATACGATGTGTCCTTTCGTCTTCTAAATACATGGTTTAAAAGATTCGAGATAGAAATTACCCGAACGGAATGTTGGGGACTTGATGTGGCTCAAATGGAAAGGTTGGGGACACCTATAGGAATTTACCCATGAACTTTAGGAAAATGCACTGTAAATGGAGCAGATCTCATCTCATGAACTTTTTTCCTTCTGAATCTTCAGTTTATTAAACAATTCGGTCAAAGAAAAATTCCAAACGCGTCCTTACGCACAGTCAAAGTCGTAAATTCAATGCTCTGTACATATCCGACGGCCAAACTTCATTGCTCTCTTCTTCTTCAACCAAACCAAACCCTTGTTTTTCTCTATACACAAAAACCAGAGCTTCAAATTCTGTCCAATGCTATTTTTATGCAGTGAAAATCGGAGTACCAGTCCCAAATTCATCGCCGATCCTGATTCTTCCTTTATCACCTTCGCCATTATCACTTTTTTTCCTCGGTTCTTGCTCTCTGGTAAGAATCCATCGCCTCACGCACTCCCGCTACGGATTCCTCTCAATTCTGTAACATTTCCATTTAGGTTTTCTTGATTGGAATTAATAAAGTGCCTATCACGAATCGTTTGTGGTTCGTGGCAGGTATTTTAGTTGATTTTTTTTCTTTTACTGCCATTTGTGTATTATTTGGTACGTTATTATAGGTGAAGACGGTGATGCTGTGTACTAATATGATGTAAAGATTTGGTGGTTTGTTTTTAGGGTTTTGTTTATTTTTTAGGGTTTGTAATTTGAATAAAAGGAAATCTTAGGGATGTCATCAGCTGGTATAATTGCAATTAGGCGGGCATGGGAGGATTCTATGATTTTTTCACAACCCCCTTTGGCTGCGGACTGTCAAGAGTCAATTTTGATATATGTGGCTATGTCGGGGTCTAAGGTTCCAATGCAGGTCCTGGAGTCGGATTCCATTGAGTCTGTAAAGCTCAGGATCCAGACCTGTAAAGGGTTTGTAGTCAAGAACCAAAAATTGGTATGCAAGGGGAGGGAACTGGCGAGAAGCAATTCGCTGGTTCGCGATTATGGGGTTATAGATGGAAATGTTTTGCATTTGGTCCTGCGACTCTCTGATCTTCAGGTCATTAATGTGAGGACTTGTTGTGGGAAAGAGTTCACCTTTCATGTTGAGAGGAGTCAGGATGTTAGTTACATCAAGCATCAGATAACAAAGAATAGAAATTTGGAGTCTATTGATGATCAGGAGGTTTTCTGTAATGGCGAGCCAGTTGAGGATCAGAGGTTGATTAATGATATCTGTAAGGATAACAATGATGCTGTGATCCATTTATTTGTGCGGAAGTCAGCGAAAATTAGGGCTAGACCTGTGGAGAAGAACTTCGAGTTGTCTATCTTTGCTCCACAGAAGAATGACGTGAGGGAGTATGATGTGGATATGGAAAATAGGCATGGGCGCCAAACGGAAACTGAACATAATCTCTATATGCCAATGAAGTCTCCAGGTATAGATATATTATTGGAGCCTGTGATTGTTAACCCCAAAATTCAATTGGCTCGAGAGATTAGGGATTGGATTGACTCAACACGAGATGGATTATATAGCATGAATTATCCAATTAGGTCTTTGGAGGGCACTGGGGGGGCATATTTTATGCTGGATGCATCTGGGAATAAGTATTTATCTGTGTTTAAGCCAATTGATGAGGAACCTATGGCCGTGAATAACCCCAGAGGGCTTCCTCTGTCTGAGGACGGCGAAGGGTTGAAGAAGGGTACAAGAGTTGGAGAGGGTGCAATCAGGGAATGTGCTGTCTACTTGTTGGATCATCCAAAGAGTGGTCGCCGCTCTTTTTCTGGTGAACTTAGAGGCTTTGCAGGTGTTCCTCCTACAGTTCTCGTTTCGTGCCTGCACGAGGGATTTAATCATCCCGAAGGCGTGATTGCCAAGATTGGGTCCTTGCAAATGTTCATGGTGAACAATGGAAGTTGTGAGGACATGGGTCCTGGTGCCTTTCCAGTTGAAGAGGTGCACAAGATTGCCGTGTTGGATATGAGAGTTGCAAATGCAGATAGGCATGCTGGGAATATATTGGTGAGCATAGGCCAAGATGGCCAAACTGTGCTAATCCCAATTGATCATGGCTACTGTCTGCCTGATAGTGTAAGACCACTTTCTTGCTTTTCATTCTTATTTTTTACTGCAGTTTTACTCGGTTATTGAAACTCCATGCACACATAAATTTTCTGGTTGGTAACTTTTTTGTATGTCTAATTATGTGATTTGTTAAGTGTGTTGTGAGTCCCTCACTACCATAATATACTATTTCTCTGAAATTTTTTTGTCTATTTCATGATTTGAACCCTGTTCTTGAAGCTGGAGAAATTTTGTTACACTACTATTGCTGTTTGATATATATGATTGTTTATTAGGAACATGGTGAATGCATACTGAACGATGACACGGTCCAGAATCCTGCTGCATTCAACTGTTTGGGATTTTTTTTTTTTTGCTTTTTCTTAGGTGACAAAAATTTTAGCGGATGCATGTAGACTGAAAGATAGTGAACAAAAAGAGGCACGCTGTTCAAAGACATAATCTAATAGCCATCAATATTCATATTTGTGGATAGACTCTGAATATTATTACAAGAGATACGTTTTGGTCATCTGCTATCTCTGATTGTGCTTTACACACGTCACATTGACACAAATGGACTAGTGTAAGGCTCGAAATGAAGTTTATCTTCTTCAATCAACAAGAGAGTAGCATAGAGATTTTTGAGTCCATAGTATCCCTTTTTTCTTCTTGGTGTCAATCAACTTCCTGATTCTTTTACCGAGCAGCTAACTAAATTCTCTCTCTAGTTGCTTCCCTATGTAGACCAATGAGCTATCTGGAGGATTTTCAGAAGAGCTATCTATAGTTTTCAGCTTGGCTGCAGCCATGCTCATTTCTTTGATTCACTTGGATCATCTCATTGTTAAGTGATTTGCGTGTGCTATAAATGAATTTTGTTAAATGAAAGCTTGTGCTTTCTTAAATGACGTCTCTACGTGTTATGCATCTTCCATTCATCAGCATTTCTTAATTCTCTTGTCCTTGCTGCAGTTCGAGGATTGCACATTTGACTGGCTCTACTGGCCACAGGCCCGCCAACCTTTCAGCACCAACACCCTCGAGTATATCAAGTCTTTGGACGCCGAGGAAGACATTGCCTTGCTCAAGTTCTATGGATGGGACTTGCCTCTTGAGTGTGCTCGGATACTTCGCGTTTCGACCATGCTTTTGAAGAAAGGTGCTGAGAAGGGTCTCACCCCATTTGCCATAGGCAACATTATGTGCAGAAAAACCGTGAAGAAGGAATCCATGATGGAGGAGATAGTTCAAGAAGCCCTGGATTCCGTGCTCCCCTGCTCGAGTGAAGCGGCACTCCTTGAATCCATCTCTTGCATAATGGATCGTCGTCTTGAGGATATCATTTAATGATGAAGCACCGAGAAATCCATGCACATATGAACGTATTAGTAGTTGTGAATGTTATTCAATTTGGAGGATAATTCCCTTCCGATTCTTTCTTTTTACTATTGAAGCATTTAACTTGAAAATGACTTGGAGAGGTTTGAGTACAGGTGTCTGGAAATGGCTCGAGTCTTTCTTGTTCAGAAGTATAACATCACTACATACTTTTTCATCTTTTAGAATTTTTAGTTTTCACGTCCTCCGCAACGAACCAGGCGGGTAAATATTTAAGTTTGTAACTCGAAAATTTATTCGAATGACACTCTGTTCTGATATTATTATTTTTTTGTTTTATTTTCCCTTAGTGCAATGTATTTGCGTGTGCGACAAGTTTTCTAACCGTGACCGGACAAGATTCAAGTGAAATATGGAAGAGAGATATGTGAAGAAATTTCGGTTTTATACAATTCATAGTTATGATGTTACAATTTTGTTCTCATATTCTATAGTTTGTTTAATTATTAGTGTCGATGAGCAAAATTTTAATTTGTTTTTTCAGTGATGGTTGCCAAACATGGCAATTGGCATTAAAGTTCAACGATTCCATGGTCACTATATTCAATCATGATCGAGTGCCTTATTTTTTCTGAGATTACTGGCATCTTCAACGTAATTATCAAAATTCGATCCAAAAAATATCATTTTAATGAAATGAGAGTTGTGCACCTGTTATTCTTGTCCAGTGAGTTCTTCCTTCAGGTGATTTTGTAAATCCTGTGGTACGGAATGTTTTGATCCTTTTGTTTCAAGAGGAACAGGTTTTCTTGATATTGCAGCGTGACAGTGAATCAGTGACATTGGGCCCCTATCACGAATATGCTATCATATTACCGTAAGGTAAAGGTCGATCATATTCTGATCCTGTCAATTCCTTTAGTTACAATCAATGGAAATTTCTCTTGAGTGGTAAAACAAAGCCAGTGAAAACTTTCTTCTCAACAATAAGGTACGTAGAGTACTATGATTTAGATTCAACCTCTTTAGCAGACAAGGACTTTTTTGCTGGCGAAACCAGTCACTAGTGATTCTTTGAGCAATTCTGAATTTCCAACACCTCGATACATTGGTTGAGACAGAAGAAAACACTTTCTTATGTTGTGGGTTGCCCAGATTTGAGAAAAAAAAAAAAAAAACAGAGAATAACATAGGTTGGAGAATGGCAAGTCGTTTGAACAGCAAGTGGAGCCAGTTTCAACACAGTTTCTAACTTTGAAAAAGCTGATTTTACTTTAGATTTTGTTTCCAACAAATAGCACACTGATACATAATGCAGTTTGGAATAATTAACATTCCTTCAAAATAAAGAAAATAGTTGAACTGAATACAGGGGGGGGGGGGGGGGGGGGGGGGGGGGGGGGGGGGGGGGGGGGGGGGGGGGGGGGGGGGGGGGGGGGGGGGGGGGGGGGGGGGGGGGGGGGGGGGGGGGGGGGGGGGGGGGGGGGGGGGGGGGGGGGGGGGGGGGGGGGGGGGGGGGGGGGGGGGGGGGGGGGGGGGGGGGGGGGGGGGGGGGGGGGGGGGGGGGGGGGGGGGGGGGGGGGGGGGGGGGGGGGGGGGGGGGGGGGGGGGGGGGGGGGGGGGGGGGGGGGGGGGGGGGGGGGGGGGGGGGGGGGGGGGGGGGGGGGGGGGGGGGGGGGGGGGGGGGGGGGGGGGGGGGGGGGGGGGGGGGGGGGGGGGGGGGGGGGGGGGGGGGGGGGGGGGGGGGGGGGGGGGGGGGGGGGGGGGGGGGGGGGGGGGGGGGGGGGGGGGGGGGGGGGGGGGGGGGGGGGGGGGGGGGGGGGGGGGGGGGGGGGGGGGGGGGGGGGGGGGGGGGGGGGGGGGGGGGGGGGGGGGGGGGGGGGGGGGGGGGGGGGGGGGGGGGGGGGGGGGGGGGGGGGGGGGGGGGGGGGGGGGGGGGGGGGGGGGGGGGGGGGGGGGGGGGGGGGGGGGGGGGGGGGGGGGGGGGGGGGGGGGGGGGGGGGGGGGGGGGGGGGGGGGGGGGGGGGGGGGGGGGGGGGGGGGGGGGGGGGGGGGGGGGGGGGGGGGGGGGGGGGGGGGGGGGGGGGGGGGGGGGGGGGGGGGGGGGGGGGGGGGGGGGGGGGGGGGGGGGGGGGGGGGGGGGGGGGGGGGGGGGGGGGGGGGGGGGGGGGGGGGGGGGGGGGGGGGGGGGGGGGGGGGGGGGGGGGGGGGGGGGGGGGGGGGGGGGGGGGGGGGGGGGGGGGGGGGGGGGGGGGGGGGGGGGGGGGGGGGGGGGGGGGGGGGGGGGGGGGGGGGGGGGGGGGGGGGGGGGGGGGGGGGGGGGGGGGGGGGGGGGGGGGGGGGGGGGGGGGGGGGGGGGGGGGGGGGGGGGGGGGGGGGGGGGGGGGGGGGGGGGGGGGGGGGGGGGGGGGGGGGGGGGGGGGGGGGGGGGGGGGGGGGGGGGGGGGGGGGGGGGGGGGGGGGGGGGGGGGGGGGGGGGGGGGGGGGGGGGGGGGGGGGGGGGGGGGGGGGGGGGGGGGGGGGGGGGGGGGGGGGGGGGGGGGGGGGGGGGGGGGGGGGGGGGGGGGGGGGGGGGGGGGGGGGGGGGGGGGGGGGGGGGGGGGGGGGGGGGGGGGGGGGGGGGGGGGGGGGGGGGGGGGGGGGGGGGGGGGGGGGGGGGGGGGGGGGGGGGGGGGGGGGGGGGGGGGGGGGGGGGGGGGGGGGGGGGGGGGGGGGGGGGGGGGGGGGGGGGGGGGGGGGGGGGGGGGGGGGGGGGGGGGGGGGGGGGGGGGGGGGGGGGGGGGGGGGGGGGGGGGGGGGGGGGGGGGGGGGGGGGGGGGGGGGGGGGGGGGGGGGGGGGGGGGGGGGGGGGGGGGGGGGGGGGGGGGGGGGGGGGGGGGGGGGGGGGGGGGGGGGGGGGGGGGGGGGGGGGGGGGGGGGGGGGGGGGGGGGGGGGGGGGGGGGGGGGGGGGGGGGGGGGGGGGGGGGGGGGGGGGGGGGGGGGGGGGGGGGGGGGGGGGGGGGGGGGGGGGGGGGGGGGGGGGGGGGGGGGGGGGGGGGGGGGGGGGGGGGGGGGGGGGGGGGGGGGGGGGGGGGGGGGGGGGGGGGGGGGGGGGGGGGGGGGGGGGGGGGGGGGGGGGGGGGGGGGGGGGGGGGGGGGGGGGGGGGGGGGGGGGGGGGGGGGGGGGGGGGGGGGGGGGGGGGGGGGGGGGGGGGGGGGGGGGGGGGGGGGGGGGGGGGGGGGGGGGGGGGGGGGGGGGGGGGGGGGGGGGGGGGGGGGGGGGGGGGGGGGGGGGGGGGGGGGGGGGGGGGGGGGGGGGGGGGGGGGGGGGGGGGGGGGGGGGGGGGGGGGGGGGGGGGGGGGGGGGGGGGGGGGGGGGGGGGGGGGGGGGGGGGGGGGGGGGGGGGGGGGGGGGGGGGGGGGGGGGGGGGGGGGGGGGGGGGGGGGGGGGGGGGGGGGGGGGGGGGGGGGGGGGGGGGGGGGGGGGGGGGGGGGGGGGGGGGGGGGGGGGGGGGGGGGGGGGGGGGGGGGGGGGGGGGGGGGGGGGGGGGGGGGGGGGGGGGGGGGGGGGGGGGGGGGGGGGGGGGGGGGGGGGGGGGGGGGGGGGGGGGGGGGGGGGGGGGGGGGGGGGGGGGGGGGGGGGGGGGGGGGGGGGGGGGGGGGGGGGGGGGGGGGGGGGGGGGGGGGGGGGGGGGGGGGGGGGGGGGGGGGGGGGGGGGGGGGGGGGGGGGGGGGGGGGGGGGGGGGGGGGGGGGGGGGGGGGGGGGGGGGGGGGGGGGGGGGGGGGGGGGGGGGGGGGGGGGGGGGGGGGGGGGGGGGGGGGGGGGGGGGGGGGGGGGGGGGGGGGGGGGGGGGGGGGGGGGGGGGGGGGGGGGGGGGGGGGGGGGGGGGGGGGGGGGGGGGGGGGGGGGGGGGGGGGGGGGGGGGGGGGGGGGGGGGGGGGGGGGGGGGGGGGGGGGGGGGGGGGGGGGGGGGGGGGGGGGGGGGGGGGGGGGGGGGGGGGGGGGGGGGGGGGGGGGGGGGGGGGGGGGGGGGGGGGGGGGGGGGGGGGGGGGGGGGGGGGGGGGGGGGGGGGGGGGGGGGGGGGGGGGGGGGGGGGGGGGGGGGGGGGGGGGGGGGGGGGGGGGGGGGGGGGGGGGGGGGGGGGGGGGGGGGGGGGGGGGGGGGGGGGGGGGGGGGGGGGGGGGGGGGGGGGGGGGGGGGGGGGGGGGGGGGGGGGGGGGGGGGGGGGGGGGGGGGGGGGGGGGGGGGGGGGGGGGGGGGGGGGGGGGGGGGGGGGGGGGGGGGGGGGGGGGGGGGGGGGGGGGGGGGGGGGGGGGGGGGGGGGGGGGGGGGGGGGGGGGGGGGGGGGGGGGGGGGGGGGGGGGGGGGGGGGGGGGGGGGGGGGGGGGGGGGGGGGGGGGGGGGGGGGGGGGGGGGGGGGGGGGGGGGGGGGGGGGGGGGGGGGGGGGGGGGGGGGGGGGGGGGGGGGGGGGGGGGGGGGGGGGGGGGGGGGGGGGGGGGGGGGGGGGGGGGGGGGGGGGGGGGGGGGGGGGGGGGGGGGGGGGGGGGGGGGGGGGGGGGGGGGGGGGGGGGGGGGGGGGGGGGGGGGGGGGGGGGGGGGGGGGGGGGGGGGGGGGGGGGGGGGGGGGGGGGGGGGGGGGGGGGGGGGGGGGGGGGGGGGGGGGGGGGGGGGGGGGGGGGGGGGGGGGGGGGGGGGGGGGGGGGGGGGGGGGGGGGGGGGGGGGGGGGGGGGGGGGGGGGGGGGGGGGGGGGGGGGGGGGGGGGGGGGGGGGGGGGGGGGGGGGGGGGGGGGGGGGGGGGGGGGGGGGGGGGGGGGGGGGGGGGGGGGGGGGGGGGGGGGGGGGGGGGGGGGGGGGGGGGGGGGGGGGGGGGGGGGGGGGGGGGGGGGGGGGGGGGGGGGGGGGGGGGGGGGGGGGGGGGGGGGGGGGGGGGGGGGGGGGGGGGGGGGGGGGGGGGGGGGGGGGGGGGGGGGGGGGGGGGGGGGGGGGGGGGGGGGGGGGGGGGGGGGGGGGGGGGGGGGGGGGGGGGGGGGGGGGGGGGGGGGGGGGGGGGGGGGGGGGGGGGGGGGGGGGGGGGGGGGGGGGGGGGGGGGGGGGGGGGGGGGGGGGGGGGGGGGGGGGGGGGGGGGGGGGGGGGGGGGGGGGGGGGGGGGGGGGGGGGGGGGGGGGGGGGGGGGGGGGGGGGGGGGGGGGGGGGGGGGGGGGGGGGGGGGGGGGGGGGGGGGGGGGGGGGGGGGGGGGGGGGGGGGGGGGGGGGGGGGGGGGGGGGGGGGGGGGGGGGGGGGGGGGGGGGGGGGGGGGGGGGGGGGGGGGGGGGGGGGGGGGGGGGGGGGGGGGGGGGGGGGGGGGGGGGGGGGGGGGGGGGGGGGGGGGGGGGGGGGGGGGGGGGGGGGGGGGGGGGGGGGGGGGGGGGGGGGGGGGGGGGGGGGGGGGGGGGGGGGGGGGGGGGGGGGGGGGGGGGGGGGGGGGGGGGGGGGGGGGGGGGGGGGGGGGGGGGGGGGGGGGGGGGGGGGGGGGGGGGGGGGGGGGGGGGGGGGGGGGGGGGGGGGGGGGGGGGGGGGGGGGGGGGGGGGGGGGGGGGGGGGGGGGGGGGGGGGGGGGGGGGGGGGGGGGGGGGGGGGGGGGGGGGGGGGGGGGGGGGGGGGGGGGGGGGGGGGGGGGGGGGGGGGGGGGGGGGGGGGGGGGGGGGGGGGGGGGGGGGGGGGGGGGGGGGGGGGGGGGGGGGGGGGGGGGGGGGGGGGGGGGGGGGGGGGGGGGGGGGGGGGGGGGGGGGGGGGGGGGGGGGGGGGGGGGGGGGGGGGGGGGGGGGGGGGGGGGGGGGGGGGGGGGGGGGGGGGGGGGGGGGGGGGGGGGGGGGGGGGGGGGGGGGGGGGGGGGGGGGGGGGGGGGGGGGGGGGGGGGGGGGGGGGGGGGGGGGGGGGGGGGGGGGGGGGGGGGGGGGGGGGGGGGGGGGGGGGGGGGGGGGGGGGGGGGGGGGGGGGGGGGGGGGGGGGGGGGGGGGGGGGGGGGGGGGGGGGGGGGGGGGGGGGGGGGGGGGGGGGGGGGGGGGGGGGGGGGGGGGGGGGGGGGGGGGGGGGGGGGGGGGGGGGGGGGGGGGGGGGGGGGGGGGGGGGGGGGGGGGGGGGGGGGGGGGGGGGGGGGGGGGGGGGGGGGGGGGGGGGGGGGGGGGGGGGGGGGGGGGGGGGGGGGGGGGGGGGGGGGGGGGGGGGGGGGGGGGGGGGGGGGGGGGGGGGGGGGGGGGGGGGGGGGGGGGGGGGGGGGGGGGGGGGGGGGGGGGGGGGGGGGGGGGGGGGGGGGGGGGGGGGGGGGGGGGGGGGGGGGGGGGGGGGGGGGGGGGGGGGGGGGGGGGGGGGGGGGGGGGGGGGGGGGGGGGGGGGGGGGGGGGGGGGGGGGGGGGGGGGGGGGGGGGGGGGGGGGGGGGGGGGGGGGGGGGGGGGGGGGGGGGGGGGGGGGGGGGGGGGGGGGGGGGGGGGGGGGGGGGGGGGGGGGGGGGGGGGGGGGGGGGGGGGGGGGGGGGGGGGGGGGGGGGGGGGGGGGGGGGGGGGGGGGGGGGGGGGGGGGGGGGGGGGGGGGGGGGGGGGGGGGGGGGGGGGGGGGGGGGGGGGGGGGGGGGGGGGGGGGGGGGGGGGGGGGGGGGGGGGGGGGGGGGGGGGGGGGGGGGGGGGGGGGGGGGGGGGGGGGGGGGGGGGGGGGGGGGGGGGGGGGGGGGGGGGGGGGGGGGGGGGGGGGGGGGGGGGGGGGGGGGGGGGGGGGGGGGGGGGGGGGGGGGGGGGGGGGGGGGGGGGGGGGGGGGGGGGGGGGGGGGGGGGGGGGGGGGGGGGGGGGGGGGGGGGGGGGGGGGGGGGGGGGGGGGGGGGGGGGGGGGGGGGGGGGGGGGGGGGGGGGGGGGGGGGGGGGGGGGGGGGGGGGGGGGGGGGGGGGGGGGGGGGGGGGGGGGGGGGGGGGGGGGGGGGGGGGGGGGGGGGGGGGGGGGGGGGGGGGGGGGGGGGGGGGGGGGGGGGGGGGGGGGGGGGGGGGGGGGGGGGGGGGGGGGGGGGGGGGGGGGGGGGGGGGGGGGGGGGGGGGGGGGGGGGGGGGGGGGGGGGGGGGGGGGGGGGGGGGGGGGGGGGGGGGGGGGGGGGGGGGGGGGGGGGGGGGGGGGGGGGGGGGGGGGGGGGGGGGGGGGGGGGGGGGGGGGGGGGGGGGGGGGGGGGGGGGGGGGGGGGGGGGGGGGGGGGGGGGGGGGGGGGGGGGGGGGGGGGGGGGGGGGGGGGGGGGGGGGGGGGGGGGGGGGGGGGGGGGGGGGGGGGGGGGGGGGGGGGGGGGGGGGGGGGGGGGGGGGGGGGGGGGGGGGGGGGGGGGGGGGGGGGGGGGGGGGGGGGGGGGGGGGGGGGGGGGGGGGGGGGGGGGGGGGGGGGGGGGGGGGGGGGGGGGGGGGGGGGGGGGGGGGGGGGGGGGGGGGGGGGGGGGGGGGGGGGGGGGGGGGGGGGGGGGGGGGGGGGGGGGGGGGGGGGGGGGGGGGGGGGGGGGGGGGGGGGGGGGGGGGGGGGGGGGGGGGGGGGGGGGGGGGGGGGGGGGGGGGGGGGGGGGGGGGGGGGGGGGGGGGGGGGGGGGGGGGGGGGGGGGGGGGGGGGGGGGGGGGGGGGGGGGGGGGGGGGGGGGGGGGGGGGGGGGGGGGGGGGGGGGGGGGGGGGGGGGGGGGGGGGGGGGGGGGGGGGGGGGGGGGGGGGGGGGGGGGGGGGGGGGGGGGGGGGGGGGGGGGGGGGGGGGGGGGGGGGGGGGGGGGGGGGGGGGGGGGGGGGGGGGGGGGGGGGGGGGGGGGGGGGGGGGGGGGGGGGGGGGGGGGGGGGGGGGGGGGGGGGGGGGGGGGGGGGGGGGGGGGGGGGGGGGGGGGGGGGGGGGGGGGGGGGGGGGGGGGGGGGGGGGGGGGGGGGGGGGGGGGGGGGGGGGGGGGGGGGGGGGGGGGGGGGGGGGGGGGGGGGGGGGGGGGGGGGGGGGGGGGGGGGGGGGGGGGGGGGGGGGGGGGGGGGGGGGGGGGGGGGGGGGGGGGGGGGGGGGGGGGGGGGGGGGGGGGGGGGGGGGGGGGGGGGGGGGGGGGGGGGGGGGGGGGGGGGGGGGGGGGGGGGGGGGGGGGGGGGGGGGGGGGGGGGGGGGGGGGGGGGGGGGGGGGGGGGGGGGGGGGGGGGGGGGGGGGGGGGGGGGGGGGGGGGGGGGGGGGGGGGGGGGGGGGGGGGGGGGGGGGGGGGGGGGGGGGGGGGGGGGGGGGGGGGGGGGGGGGGGGGGGGGGGGGGGGGGGGGGGGGGGGGGGGGGGGGGGGGGGGGGGGGGGGGGGGGGGGGGGGGGGGGGGGGGGGGGGGGGGGGGGGGGGGGGGGGGGGGGGGGGGGGGGGGGGGGGGGGGGGGGGGGGGGGGGGGGGGGGGGGGGGGGGGGGGGGGGGGGGGGGGGGGGGGGGGGGGGGGGGGGGGGGGGGGGGGGGGGGGGGGGGGGGGGGGGGGGGGGGGGGGGGGGGGGGGGGGGGGGGGGGGGGGGGGGGGGGGGGGGGGGGGGGGGGGGGGGGGGGGGGGGGGGGGGGGGGGGGGGGGGGGGGGGGGGGGGGGGGGGGGGGGGGGGGGGGGGGGGGGGGGGGGGGGGGGGGGGGGGGGGGGGGGGGGGGGGGGGGGGGGGGGGGGGGGGGGGGGGGGGGGGGGGGGGGGGGGGGGGGGGGGGGGGGGGGGGGGGGGGGGGGGGGGGGGGGGGGGGGGGGGGGGGGGGGGGGGGGGGGGGGGGGGGGGGGGGGGGGGGGGGGGGGGGGGGGGGGGGGGGGGGGGGGGGGGGGGGGGGGGGGGGGGGGGGGGGGGGGGGGGGGGGGGGGGGGGGGGGGGGGGGGGGGGGGGGGGGGGGGGGGGGGGGGGGGGGGGGGGGGGGGGGGGGGGGGGGGGGGGGGGGGGGGGGGGGGGGGGGGGGGGGGGGGGGGGGGGGGGGGGGGGGGGGGGGGGGGGGGGGGGGGGGGGGGGGGGGGGGGGGGGGGGGGGGGGGGGGGGGGGGGGGGGGGGGGGGGGGGGGGGGGGGGGGGGGGGGGGGGGGGGGGGGGGGGGGGGGGGGGGGGGGGGGGGGGGGGGGGGGGGGGGGGGGGGGGGGGGGGGGGGGGGGGGGGGGGGGGGGGGGGGGGGGGGGGGGGGGGGGGGGGGGGGGGGGGGGGGGGGGGGGGGGGGGGGGGGGGGGGGGGGGGGGGGGGGGGGGGGGGGGGGGGGGGGGGGGGGGGGGGGGGGGGGGGGGGGGGGGGGGGGGGGGGGGGGGGGGGGGGGGGGGGGGGGGGGGGGGGGGGGGGGGGGGGGGGGGGGGGGGGGGGGGGGGGGGGGGGGGGGGGGGGGGGGGGGGGGGGGGGGGGGGGGGGGGGGGGGGGGGGGGGGGGGGGGGGGGGGGGGGGGGGGGGGGGGGGGGGGGGGGGGGGGGGGGGGGGGGGGGGGGGGGGGGGGGGGGGGGGGGGGGGGGGGGGGGGGGGGGGGGGGGGGGGGGGGGGGGGGGGGGGGGGGGGGGGGGGGGGGGGGGGGGGGGGGGGGGGGGGGGGGGGGGGGGGGGGGGGGGGGGGGGGGGGGGGGGGGGGGGGGGGGGGGGGGGGGGGGGGGGGGGGGGGGGGGGGGGGGGGGGGGGGGGGGGGGGGGGGGGGGGGGGGGGGGGGGGGGGGGGGGGGGGGGGGGGGGGGGGGGGGGGGGGGGGGGGGGGGGGGGGGGGGGGGGGGGGGGGGGGGGGGGGGGGGGGGGGGGGGGGGGGGGGGGGGGGGGGGGGGGGGGGGGGGGGGGGGGGGGGGGGGGGGGGGGGGGGGGGGGGGGGGGGGGGGGGGGGGGGGGGGGGGGGGGGGGGGGGGGGGGGGGGGGGGGGGGGGGGGGGGGGGGGGGGGGGGGGGGGGGGGGGGGGGGGGGGGGGGGGGGGGGGGGGGGGGGGGGGGGGGGGGGGGGGGGGGGGGGGGGGGGGGGGGGGGGGGGGGGGGGGGGGGGGGGGGGGGGGGGGGGGGGGGGGGGGGGGGGGGGGGGGGGGGGGGGGGGGGGGGGGGGGGGGGGGGGGGGGGGGGGGGGGGGGGGGGGGGGGGGGGGGGGGGGGGGGGGGGGGGGGGGGGGGGGGGGGGGGGGGGGGGGGGGGGGGGGGGGGGGGGGGGGGGGGGGGGGGGGGGGGGGGGGGGGGGGGGGGGGGGGGGGGGGGGGGGGGGGGGGGGGGGGGGGGGGGGGGGGGGGGGGGGGGGGGGGGGGGGGGGGGGGGGGGGGGGGGGGGGGGGGGGGGGGGGGGGGGGGGGGGGGGGGGGGGGGGGGGGGGGGGGGGGGGGGGGGGGGGGGGGGGGGGGGGGGGGGGGGGGGGGGGGGGGGGGGGGGGGGGGGGGGGGGGGGGGGGGGGGGGGGGGGGGGGGGGGGGGGGGGGGGGGGGGGGGGGGGGGGGGGGGGGGGGGGGGGGGGGGGGGGGGGGGGGGGGGGGGGGGGGGGGGGGGGGGGGGGGGGGGGGGGGGGGGGGGGGGGGGGGGGGGGGGGGGGGGGGGGGGGGGGGGGGGGGGGGGGGGGGGGGGGGGGGGGGGGGGGGGGGGGGGGGGGGGGGGGGGGGGGGGGGGGGGGGGGGGGGGGGGGGGGGGGGGGGGGGGGGGGGGGGGGGGGGGGGGGGGGGGGGGGGGGGGGGGGGGGGGGGGGGGGGGGGGGGGGGGGGGGGGGGGGGGGGGGGGGGGGGGGGGGGGGGGGGGGGGGGGGGGGGGGGGGGGGGGGGGGGGGGGGGGGGGGGGGGGGGGGGGGGGGGGGGGGGGGGGGGGGGGGGGGGGGGGGGGGGGGGGGGGGGGGGGGGGGGGGGGGGGGGGGGGGGGGGGGGGGGGGGGGGGGGGGGGGGGGGGGGGGGGGGGGGGGGGGGGGGGGGGGGGGGGGGGGGGGGGGGGGGGGGGGGGGGGGGGGGGGGGGGGGGGGGGGGGGGGGGGGGGGGGGGGGGGGGGGGGGGGGGGGGGGGGGGGGGGGGGGGGGGGGGGGGGGGGGGGGGGGGGGGGGGGGGGGGGGGGGGGGGGGGGGGGGGGGGGGGGGGGGGGGGGGGGGGGGGGGGGGGGGGGGGGGGGGGGGGGGGGGGGGGGGGGGGGGGGGGGGGGGGGGGGGGGGGGGGGGGGGGGGGGGGGGGGGGGGGGGGGGGGGGGGGGGGGGGGGGGGGGGGGGGGGGGGGGGGGGGGGGGGGGGGGGGGGGGGGGGGGGGGGGGGGGGGGGGGGGGGGGGGGGGGGGGGGGGGGGGGGGGGGGGGGGGGGGGGGGGGGGGGGGGGGGGGGGGGGGGGGGGGGGGGGGGGGGGGGGGGGGGGGGGGGGGGGGGGGGGGGGGGGGGGGGGGGGGGGGGGGGGGGGGGGGGGGGGGGGGGGGGGGGGGGGGGGGGGGGGGGGGGGGGGGGGGGGGGGGGGGGGGGGGGGGGGGGGGGGGGGGGGGGGGGGGGGGGGGGGGGGGGGGGGGGGGGGGGGGGGGGGGGGGGGGGGGGGGGGGGGGGGGGGGGGGGGGGGGGGGGGGGGGGGGGGGGGGGGGGGGGGGGGGGGGGGGGGGGGGGGGGGGGGGGGGGGGGGGGGGGGGGGGGGGGGGGGGGGGGGGGGGGGGGGGGGGGGGGGGGGGGGGGGGGGGGGGGGGGGGGGGGGGGGGGGGGGGGGGGGGGGGGGGGGGGGGGGGGGGGGGGGGGGGGGGGGGGGGGGGGGGGGGGGGGGGGGGGGGGGGGGGGGGGGGGGGGGGGGGGGGGGGGGGGGGGGGGGGGGGGGGGGGGGGGGGGGGGGGGGGGGGGGGGGGGGGGGGGGGGGGGGGGGGGGGGGGGGGGGGGGGGGGGGGGGGGGGGGGGGGGGGGGGGGGGGGGGGGGGGGGGGGGGGGGGGGGGGGGGGGGGGGGGGGGGGGGGGGGGGGGGGGGGGGGGGGGGGGGGGGGGGGGGGGGGGGGGGGGGGGGGGGGGGGGGGGGGGGGGGGGGGGGGGGGGGGGGGGGGGGGGGGGGGGGGGGGGGGGGGGGGGGGGGGGGGGGGGGGGGGGGGGGGGGGGGGGGGGGGGGGGGGGGGGGGGGGGGGGGGGGGGGGGGGGGGGGGGGGGGGGGGGGGGGGGGGGGGGGGGGGGGGGGGGGGGGGGGGGGGGGGGGGGGGGGGGGGGGGGGGGGGGGGGGGGGGGGGGGGGGGGGGGGGGGGGGGGGGGGGGGGGGGGGGGGGGGGGGGGGGGGGGGGGGGGGGGGGGGGGGGGGGGGGGGGGGGGGGGGGGGGGGGGGGGGGGGGGGGGGGGGGGGGACCAAAGAAATCCAAACCAAGAAATCAATAAAAAAAAAGGAAACCCAAATACTTACCATTTACTGCCGGTAAAACCCGAAGAAACGTCGAACCCGAACCTCCAATCCACACCAACAACCCCCTAATCAAACCTCCTCCCCTACCCTTGAGCCGACGCCACCACCGCCGGTCGGTGGTGGCAAGAAACAAGGGGGAGGGGAAGCCCCTCCATGCCTGTAAATAAATGATTTTTATAATTTTAACTTTTAAAATATTTATTTTTAAAGCCCCAAGTTTTAAATTTATTCATTTCAGTCCCTTAATTGTAAGTGTTTTAATTTGAGCCTTTGGCATTTTATTTTTAGTTTTAATTCATTTCAATTTAGCCCCCTAGCTTATATAAGTTATTATTTCAGTCAATTAGTTTATTATAATTACAGTTTAGTCCCTAACTTATAAAAGTTACTATTTCAGCTTTTAAGTTTTATTTTCAACTTTATTATAATTACAGTTTAGTCCATAACTTATAAAAGTTACCATTTCAGCTTTTAAGTTTTATTTTCAACTTTATTATATTTACAGTTTAGTCCCTAAACTTATAAAAGTAAATACTTCAGCTTTTAAATTTTATTTTCAGCTTTATTATATTTACAGTTTAGTCCCTAACTTTCAAAAATTACTATTTCAGCCCTTAAACTTTATTTTTCAGATTTAAATAAATTCCCAATTTAGCCCCTAAACTTTATTTTATCATTTTAAGCCATTTATTATAATTTCAATAATTTTCAATTAAGCCCTTAAACTTAATTTCAACACTTTAAAATTTTAAAGTTTCGAAGTACTAATTCAAACTTATTTTCTATTTTGACTAGACGAAACGTACGGACAATTAGGAGATTGAAGTTACTTCTCGCACCATTTTCACGAAACTCGAGATATTGAGGTAGACTCGCCACCATTAATTAGTTTAAATTATAATTGCATGCTTTATGTGAATTTACGTGATTTGTATGTTTTAATGCATGAGATAAGAATATGTCGTATAAGATACATGATATTGTTATGCTTGCCATAACTTATATACTTAATTGCATGAGAAAGACGAGAATCTCTTATGAGATAAGACGAGAATGTTATGCATAACTTATGTATTTTATACGCACGAGAAAGAAAGACTACCCACATCCCATGATTTTAAAGAGCCTATGATTTTCAAGAAAATAAGCCAAAGAAGATATCACGTTGTATATTGCATAAGTGTGTATTCAATTATTCTGTAAATTAATTATCGGTGATGAGTCTACTGAGTATTTCTTCGAAATACTCATTCTGTTATTTTAACAATATTTGCAGACTTTGGAGGCGATCGTGATTGATGGGCAGTGGTGGCATAGAAAAATTTGATTATCGAAATTATTAAATCTTGAAGTTTATGTATTTGAATATTGATAACATTTTGTCGTTTCCGCTATTTCTAAAATATGATATTTAAATTTTAAAGCAAAATCATATGAGTATTACTTGTCGATGAAATTTTTAAATTACAAATGTGATTTCAAAATTAGGTTATTTCCGCGATTTTTTATTATGAAATTAGGGCAAAAGACGATGACGTGGCAATCCGGGTTAACAGAACTCAAGACGCTACATGCCCCGTCCCGAACTCGCCCCGAACCCATCTCTAAATTGATGTTGTGAATTGTTTTAGCTTTCATTATTAATGTTTTTAACTATTGGATCATTAAATCTTTGATTTGTGAACGAAAATTACATTGAGAAGCGAAAGCGAGTTATTTATTTGTACCACTTAGTAAAAACCTACAATTTGGATAAAAGGCATCTTATCTCCCGTCATCATTCGTGTCATCGCATTCATACTGGAGTTATATGAGTCGTCCAACACATTCGACCTGACAAAATGAAAAATGTGTAGTATGAGACGCATAACATATTAGCAATGAAATTAAAAAGAGATTGATAAAAAATGTGCTTCTAAGCTACATGTTATGCAACTTCGGACATATTCTTTTGTCGTGACCATAAACACCAAATGCACGAAATTGACTTTCTCGCTTTCCATATCCTTTTGCTCTAACGACATTTTGATCACATACAACTTGGATCTCCTTCCAACTTTTGCTCCTAGTCTTGCTCATGCCAATATTGCCTCCGTTGTCAATCTCTTTCAGCTTGATATGCAATTGTTCAAACTCATCAAAGAGAAAGGTGATCTAGCATCTATTAAAGATACATCTTCAACTAACATTGAAGCCTTACGAGCCAACATCCTATGTCATGCCATCGGTGACTGACTACAACCATCATTGACAAAAAAACTAACAATTAGTTCATATACTGATCTTATGTTGGCATTCTTTGTCCACCTTCGTAGAATATATTTATCATGGGAGGGAGGGAGAAGTGAAAATGATTATATATCATCGGAGGGAGGGAGAGCGGGAGAGAGAAAGACGATGAAGACGAAATTTTTCGATGACGACGGAGAGGGAAATTAGGGCCCATCTCTTAATTTGGGACTTAGGCCACATCGAGAATAAGAGGAAAACTAAATGTGGATTCAAGAAAAGGGATAGGGGCAAGGGAGGTTATTACTTATTAGTTTAACAATACTTGGCTTTCAAATCTAGTTTCTGAAAAAAAAAAAAAAAGGCCAGTTGCCATGGTAGTGGTTGGCTTCATATGAATGAAGCTGCTTGTACACTACTAGATTACAACAGTGCATGACAACATGACGTGGACGGTCGAGATGCGTTGGTCTGGACGGTTGAGATGCAAGACCAATTTAATCAGCTTTGGGAAGGCGGGAAATGACATGGACAAAGTTGTGAATTTTGGTGAAAACAGGGGCACCCAAGAATCAACTAATTTCCCCTAATTACTCAGACCACATTCCCCGTGACGAAACGAAAATTGGCGGCAGCTTACTCAATGGTTGGACCCTAATTATTCAGACCACATTCCCTTATTATTTTCAAAATGGGTTCTATTGCACCTGATTTTTGAAGTAGTGACACCCGAAATTTGAAGCGGATCCGACGACTTCGACTACGATTGCACCCAATTTTTGAAGGCGAGCTAGATTTCAAACATCTAAAGTTCTGAAGCAGAACTAGGGAGCTATATTTCCGATTTTCTTACCAGTTGCGAGGTAAAAAATGAGTTTGATTGCCTCTAATTTCTGGTCGAAATCTCAGTCTTATTCAAACTCCCAAAGAAGCTTGTTACCCACCATTGCCTTTGACTTGATTTTTTAATTGTTATCATTTTCAGCCATATTCTGAAACGTGTATAATATTTGCAGACCTCTACATTCGTAACATTGGGATGTTTGAACTCATTTATTTTAGAAGTGGGTGTCTGAATATGTGCAAATGAATGTTTATGTTGAAATCAATATGTTATTGTAATACTGAAATTGTTATGATAAAAGTGTGTGGCAATTTTTATGTAGGAGCCATTGTAATGGAAGACACCGAAAATGACCATTGGGTGGAATCTGAAAATGTCAACGCGGAATGTAATATGAATGTAGTTGTTGTGCCGGAGGTTGGTATGAAGTTCAAGGATGTACATGAAGTCTTTAATTTGTACAAATCATATGCTTACAGCGTAGGGTTCCCGGTGAGGAAAAGGAATTCGAGAAAGGACGATGATGGAGTTGTGCGATATGTGACTTTCACATGTAGCCGTAAAGGTCGAAGAAGCGGTAGCACAAGCGGCTCATTGAAGTCGCAACCAACAATTCAGACAGGTTGCAAAATCCGGATCTCCACATCTTCAGATGATCATGGTTAATGGAGAATTAACACGGTACACCTCGACCACAATCACAAAACAAGTCCAACGAAGTCGAGATTGTATCGATGTAATCGAGAATTGAGTGCACATGTGAAGCGGAAGCTTGAAGTGAATGACATGGCTGGAATTCCATTGCATAAAAGTTTCAATTCTGCAGTTGTAGAAGTGGGTGGATATGAAAATTTGACATGCGTAGAGAAGGATTGTCAAAACTACATAGAAAAAGTTAGGCGATTAAGCCTTGGGGAGGGAGATGCAACAGCAATACAATCGTATTTTTCAGATATGCAGGCACGGTGTACGGGATTTTACTTCTGTATGGATTTGGATGACGGTTGTGTTCTTTTGGATTCATAGTGTGGTCAGTAAAAAGGGCAGAACTTATTTTCTTATTTGTGAGAAAATGGAGTTTTGAGCTCATTCTGTGATTTTGCTGAATTGGATTGTACAAGTAAGTTGTTGAGCTCATTCTCAAGAGTTGCTTTATTCTTATTCTTTTTTTTTTATCTTGATAATGTCCTTTTTGAGAAGCATTCATAAGCAACAACACCATATGTAATTGCCAAACATTTCAATCAGAGAACTAAACAAATTAACATGGAAATGGAATATACTATTAGACCATAAGTCACTGCTATTACAACAAGCTACAAGCAGGCTGGTAATACACAGACATGCACACTGCCAAGACACCAAAAATAGGAACAACAATTTCCTGGAAACATACTAAGTGGACGTGGCTACCATATCTATTATGCCGCAATCAAAATGTTTCAATCCTACAATTCCACATTGACACAGATGCAAACTAATCAACATACTAATCAACCCAACTTCTTCCTTCCGTTCGTGTTTAGCAAACAACATTTCACTTCTTCTTACGGATTGTCATAGTCACATATATATTGATTTCTTCTTCGTCTTTCAGTCAGACTTCAGATTCAAACATGCATGATATATTGTCAATTTCAGTACGGCGAACATTACACGATTCTCCAGTTTCACACCACTCCCAAAATCCACACTTGTGACTGCAACATTTGAACAATTTTCCTTTGTTTGGAGTATCCCTTTCAACCTCAAAACACTTTTGAAAACCATTATTGCACGTTGGGCATCGATATTTTGTTGGGCAGTCGGCAAAGAAATGGCCCTTGCGCCTACAACTGTGGCAAACTCCTGAATTCTTTCCACCCATTGGACTACTGGAATCTATCAAACACCAAAACCAATAATTCAAATGAAATGGGAAATGGGGTGACAGAGAGTTGGGCAACACCGAATATAGCAATTTTCAGACAAAGGAACGCTGGACAGCTTACCGAAACAAAGGTAAAATTATCCCTTTTTACCTCGCTAACAGCTTTTAGACGAAAATTATCAGACCAAGAAACCCTAGCATCAACCACTTTAAGGCCTTGTTCCTCAAATGCTTCAAGTATAAATTCAACTTTAACGTGCTGCAGTATAATGCAGTAGAAATATTTCTTAAAACACTATCAAATTTTTTGATCTACTGAATCACGAAAGAACATGGGATAGCTTACCGAAACGAAAGAATTTGAAAAATGAAAATAGGATAGCTTACCGAAACGAAGGAACTCTGGAAAGCTTCGACTAATTTTCAGACGGGCCGATGACGAGCAGTATGAGTGAAAGAGAGAAGTGTTTTGGGTTTTTGGGGGAAATGGGAGAAAAGTCAAGGGAGGGTTTCCTTCGTTTTTGGGGGAAATCAGGGAAATGAGCCTTCAACCTTTTTCGTTTTCCCTTTTTTTTTAAGCCACGTCAGTTTGTAGCTTACCGTTGTCAAGCGACATTGTACGTATAGCAGGACTGACTTCATATTCATGTTAGACTTATATTGATCATGATTCTCATTTGTTTTGGATTAGTTACATTGATAGTATTTGTTGAATGAACTTAGATCCTTATAAGTTAAGATCGTAATATGTAGCACAATCACTTAACATATTGAAATGTTGATTAATCAGGTGTTGGAAGATATTTAGGGATTTGATCCCAATTACTTTTTTTTAATTTTTATATAAATTATTTATTTGTTTGTTTAATCTGTTTGTCCATATCAAGCACTAATAAACACGAATTAAATGTTACATTAGTTGGGGAATGATAGGAATGTAAAATGCATATTTTTCCCTCCTTATTTTATGTGCTCGTATGTTTATTTTGTGCCAAAATGTACTCATTACGCTCATATTTTGATGTAGGTGACAATTCTATGGATATAACGTAATTTGAAAGAAATATGTGAAAATGGATCAAAGTGAAAGGAAATGAAAGTTCAAGGACTAGCATGCAAATACACAAAAGTTGTATCAAACGAAACGATAAAGATTTAAGAGTCAATTGATTGAAAGAAGATGTCAAAGGGGTGAAATATTGTCAAAATATGATCACACATCAATTCCCAATCGAAACGTTAGCACCGATTTTCAGCCTCATATTGAGTCCTGTTTTCGACATGGAAAACAATTGAATTTGAAGACGGTCTCTGAAGCAAAGTTGTAGCCTTTTGAGTTACCTTTTCAACGCAACTTGAATTAGCTCAATCGGACATTAGAAAAGAATGTTATAGCTCAAACACTCTGCAAGACGCGCGCCTTTACCTGCAGGAGAGGTGCGTACCTCACACCAAGAATGCCTCAATTAAGGCTACCCAATTACTTAAGGCGCGCCCTAACTTATACTGGGCACGTTCATCAAGCCTTATTTGATTGAAATACGTATGGAAACCTAATTTTCCACGATATTTAAACCCTATAACACACGAAAAGACACCATAACGCTTCCAACATATTTTGTCTCTATTTTTCTTAGATCTATCATGTGTAACTAACTCTTTTTGCTTAATTGAAGGATACTAAAGCCTTGAAAAATATTATAACTATAAGATCCACATATTTTCATTGTTTAATTTATATTTTCAGTATTGAATATTCTTCTATGCATAATTTTATAATTGTCATGTTTGATTGATAAGAGATCTATTAGTTTTTCAAATATTGCAATATATAGCTAAGTTAAATCTCAAATTTGTAATTGTTTGAATTATTTAACTTGTGAAGCATTGAGATTTGATAATTTTTTGCGATAGAGGTTAATCTTAAGAAGAATGTTTAAATAGATTGAATGCAACCGCTGGTGTTTGTATTATCTAGTTTATCGATTTCTCTATTGTTTAAAGCTGTTATTAAATTGAATCTTTAGCGCTGATCTGAGATTATTTGATAATTAGGGTTAATTAGAACGCTGATTTCTGATTAACTAAAATTAATGAGAAATAAGAATTTATTCCAATAATAAATATTGTGAATGTGAATTGATTATTCTTTGTGGATTGATGAATGTTATAAATCTTCAATGGTGGAAGTTGATTTTGATCAAGACTCATTTCATTGATTTAATACAATTCGTTAATTTACATTGTTATTTGTTATAAGATTGATTTCACTATAAACAAAACTCCTCAATCGTTATACGAAACATAAATTGTTGAATTGCACACTCTTTGTAGGATCGACCCTTACTTCCATTGCTACATTAATTTTAGAGGTTTAAGGACTATTTTTGGGTGTCTACGATAACACACCAGTGAACTTATACTTCTATCATGTTTTACTCATTTAACATTAAAATATTTCCGAGTGAACTTACTCACCATATTTTATTAATAATTGAACTTATACACGCTTTACTGAGTATACTCACTAAACTTATTGAATCCAATTGTTCAAAAATTAAAAACTTTGAAGTATAAAATAGCATACACGAAGATGACTCCTTTTTCTTCTTCTCGAATTACCTTGATTCTAAAAATTATATTTTTGTAAGTCTAGATTCATATTATTGACTTTAAATAAAAAAAAAAAAAATTCAAATCCTATTTGTGATATAATTTTTTATTTATTTGGGTCTACGGTTTAAATCGAAATAAAGAAATAATTTCTCTATTTATTTTCTCAAAGTAAAGGAATTTTATGATCTAAATTAAGATTTATATCAGTTTGAAACTAGCATTCTTCTTGTCCTTGAACAAAATTCTTGACAGGTAGAAAAATTATATTTTCTTGATCAATATTAATATTCTCGTTTTAGATTGAAAGTTTCATTTTCTGGTCGATGTTTATTTTATTTTCTTAATTTAGGTCGAATTCAATGGAAAAAGAAAATATTATGAAGTTCAATGTAAATTTTAGTGAGCAAATTTAGGCCCTGTTCGGTAAGGATTAAAATCTAATTAAAATTGAAAATATGATCGTTATTGAGTCTCACTCGTCTAATAAAAGTCAACAATAACGATTAATTTTTCAATTTTAATCTGATTTTAATCTCTACTGAACGCGACTTTAATGATTAATGAAAAATGATGAGCAGTGTGATTCATTCAAAAGTATCAAATTTGGTGACGTATAAGTTATAAGTGAGTGATGTAGTACAACTTCATACACCAACACTAAACATTGTCGAAACCCCTAAATCAGTACACCAATTCAGCACACTCTCTCTCTCCCTTCATTTTTTCTCTCACGCACCACAGACTAAGCATGGAAGAAGAATGCTTGGACAAATCAAAACGCAGTAAAATCGAACGAGCAGTGTTAGAAATCCTCAATTATTCCGACATGGAAACAACCACGGAGTACAGCATACGCGCTGCCGCGGCGGAGCGGCTCGGCTTTGCCCTCTCCGACCTGGCCGACAAGAAACTCGTCAGAGAACTCGTCGATTCATTCCTTCTCTCCACTGCTACGGTAATAATTAATTCGTCGCCACAAGATCAGAATAACGATAACAATGAGCAGAGTAAGGAAGAAAAGGTGACCGAAGAAATTGTGGAGCAGATGGAGCAGAAGAGGTCTCAAGAGCAGCAATTGAATAGCCGAGGGGTTGAATTGCATGAGAAAATTGAGAGGGTCATTTGTAAGGTTTGTTGAAAATTTTGAAATAGATATTATCGAAATGCATGATAGATAAAACACTGCTGGAAAGTGCAGGAAATTTGATTCATTTAGAAAAACAAGATTTTGTTCTTAAGATTCATATTTCATTTTGAAGGAGCTTAATCAAGTTGCTTTTTTTTTTTTTTTGAGGAACTGAAGGGGCCTCAAGAGCAGCAATTGAATAGCGGGGGGTTTGAATTGCATGAGAAAAATAATGAGATGGTCATTTGTAAGGTTAGTTGAAATTGAAGTTATCCAAAGCATGATAGATAAAAACCTACTGGAAAATTAACTGAAATTCGATATCTTCTTGTTATTTAAAGTAACCGATAGATTATCAGAATAAGACCATTTTATGTACTCCTTAAACAATACTTTTAAATGATTTTGTAAAGATCTTTTTCTCTCTTAAGAGAATAGTTGCTAGAGTATGTGCTCAATAATGTTGGTTCAAAGTTCATGGCACGTAAAGGAAGATATCTTGGTTCCCTCTATTTAAAGCCTGTCTTTAAAGTTTTTATTTCCTTTCTTTAGTTCTCTCTTTGTGAAGTCTACGGTTTTAAGAATTTCTGTTGTTTGTTTGTATCGTAGCTATCAAACAAGAAGAGAGTCGCAGTCCACGAGTTTAAAGGGACAAAGGTGGTATCAATTCGAGATTTCTATGAGAAGGATGGAAAGCTGTTTCCTAATCGAGGTGATAAATATTATTGTTTGTTAATCAAATTCTGCTGTCAGATAGACATGTGGATTGGCTGAAGTTCTAGTTAATATAGAAATTATCAACCTTTAGATTACAGTTGAGAATGATTTGTTAAATTTGTGAAATTTTTACTTAGAAATCTGTGATTTCAGAACTTTATAACTATCATACTGCTTTCACCTTCACTCAGGATTAATAATTATCTTACCTACCCTATGACCATAAGTTAATTGGGAAAAACATGGGATTCTTCTGGGACGAAGGTTAAGGTTGCAGAGTTTTCCTTGCATAGAGCATTTGTGGGTTTGCGTTTCAGCCTTTCAGGGCTTTATTAGCCTGTGGATCCAACCCACAGGTATAATGAGGGTTGTTTACTTGGTGGAGTCAGAACCATATTAAGAGCTTGTCTGGTAAAAATTATAGGTAACTTTTAAGCAGAAAAGTGATCGTTTTTTTCAAAGAGAGGGTCCCACCTGTGAGACCACACAGTCAACAATGGCTGCCCAATGGTTCAAAAAGCCATTGGTTTTTGTTTGACAATTTTTACCGGACAAGCTCTAAGGAAGAAATTATTGATTTTTCTTAATAACATAAACACGACTTGAAAACTTTTAAAATTTTATAAGAATGTCCAAAAAAGAAAGTCGTATTTAGGTCTTGGGAGTTGATAATTACTTCCACATTGGATATGGCTAGACCTAGTTTATGGTCAGTCCTCCGGAATATCCAAGAGACTAGAATTATATTTCTTTTTGCAGATTTTATTCACAGGCAGGGAACTTTTTTAACTTTTTCCCACTGTATATATTTATAATAATAGCCAACCCCAAATAAATTTGGAGATAAGGCTTTTTGAGTGTGCATAAATATGTTAGAATTTCCATCAAGTTTGATATTTCTTTTAAGGGAACTGAATCATTCATGCATGCATAATATTTAAGAAGTGATCTCGCACATAACGTGTTTATCCTATTTATTATGCATAATTGTGTAGTGTGCTCATGGTCAAGGACTTAAACATTATGTTTTCTTGAGCTGAATTTTAAATTCGATACTGCCCAACACACCTCTACCCCCTCCATTTCCAAAAAAAAAAAAAAAAAAAAAGAGTAAAAAAAAGAATTGTGTTGCTGCTCCTATGTATTACCCTCTGTGATGTCTTAGGAATGTTACTTGAATTCAAAAATCTCACTCTAAAATTTAATGACCCAAGATTTTAGTATGATGGCGGGATGTTTGAGAAAAGTTACGGATATAGGAATTTAGATCTTGATGTACTTCCAAAACAGTTTTGTTCGCTTTATTGTGTATTGCATGTGAAATTTTGCATCAGTTTCTATGGCTAAAAAGAGTTTCATTAAATGTTTTTTATATAATTCTTGAAAGTTTATTTGTTCATTTCTTATTCACACGCACTATATACATACACGAAGTCTGTGTTTCTGTATTGATTTAAAATAATTTGAAAGTTGTCATGGTACAAACTCAGTTAATTCGATAATACAACACACACACACACACACAAACACGGCGGATCATACATTTTGTTTCAGTGGTGGCCTTGTCTAACATAAGCTCAGTCGAGACACGTGCCATTACATTGCATGCTATGCTACCTTTGGAACTTTTTTCCCACTAGGTTCCTTTTCTATAGGCTACAATATCCGAAACAGGTTATACTGCATTGCCTTGCAAATATTAAGGGTATCTTACCACGAGAGCCAGCCCTATGACACACAAATATTCTTTATATGGTCCATTCTTTTAGTAGTTTCCATTGATATAACTGATTATTTACAAAATCAGGTGCCCTATTTTATAAGCATTATGTATGTTGTGGAAAAATATACACGTGCTGTAATATTGGAGATTCTACAACTATTGTATTTCCTGATTTTAGGGAATTACTTTTGATTTTCTACTAAGACTAGGAGATTTCCTAATTTTATTCTTTCCTGGTTTAGATTGATTCTTTCCTAGTTTAGCCTCTACAGTATAAATTGTAGATTTATACATGTAAACAGTCCTAACTTCAATAATATTGAATTGATAGGTTTTGTCATGGTATCAGAGCTTTAGGCTTTCTCTGGGAATTCTATTGATCCTTTTTTTCTAGTTCTCATTCCAGAGTTATGTGAGTTCTTTTCTTCTCTTGTTTATCTCTATTTGATCATCACTAGAGATTCTTCTTTCCACTAGAAAAATTCTCCGCTATTCCTTTGTTTTTTTTGAGCCAAGTCAGTCACACATTTGAACTTCAAGCAACTGAGACCCAGGCTATCGAAAAAATTCACTCTACCATTGGGGAACTACCCAATATTTAAGCAATGTACAAACTAAATGGGAGAAATTATTTGAAGTGGTCTCAATTGGTGCGGACACACTTGAAAGGTAGAGGCAAATTGAGTCATTTGCTCGGTACTGGTCCTAAGAAAGGAGATCCCAAATATGATGCGTGGGATGAAGAAGACTCAATGGTGATGTCCTGGCTTTGGAACTCTATGTCCCCAGAAATAAGTGACACCTGCATGTCCCTTAATTCCGCCAAGGAGATTTGGGAGGCTATCAACCAAACGTATTCGAAGGTTCGCGACATAGCACACATATATGTGATCAAGACTAAGATTGCTGCCACCAAGCAGGGAAATTGGACAATTACTCAGTATTCTAACCTTTTGCAAAGTCTTTGGCAAGAGAGATCATTATCAATGCATCCAGATGAAGTGTAGTGATGATGTAGCTGCACTTAAGAGGTTTATTGAAAATGATGAAATTTATGATTTTTTGGCCGAGCTTAATATTGAGTTTGATGTAGTACGAGTTCAAATCCTTGGCAATGAAGATTTTCTATTTCTTAATGAGATAATTTCAATAATCCGTGCTGAAGAAGGAAGGAGAGGAGTTATGGTTGAGAATATTTCTATTGAAAACTCGGCGTTGGTGTAAAAAACAAGTGAAAAGAGTACTGTGCTAGATCCGCCTTCCACCGAAGAAAATAATCTGTCAAGTCAGTTAAAACCTTTCAACATAGACAATTTATGGTGCACCTACTGCAAAAAACTCTGTCACACCAAAGAGAAATGTTGGAAACTTCACGGCAAGCCACAAGTCCCAAACAAAAATGGAACAGGGAGAAGTGGACAAGGAAGAGGACATGGTCAAGCTCATATGGCCGGAGTGCAGTCAACAGAAGATAACAACATTTCAGAGACACCATTTGAATTCAACAGAAATGAGATTGAGAAATTGAAGAATTTTTTAGGGTTAAGATTTGAGGTTCCATCTTAAAAGATCTACCTTATTAAGAGTAGCCGTCCAAACCTTTATAAATTGGTTTATGTTTTCATCTTTATTTGATGTGAGATTCTATCCTTTAACATGTCCCTACAAGATGGTGGCTCGTTTGAGAAGACCAATCTTGAAATTCATGTGCTCAATTTTTTTTGTCTTAATTGGATCGAATTGCTCGTTGGAATTTAATGGACTCTGATACTATGTTAAGATTTGAGGTTATATCTTAAAAGATCAACCTTATTAAGAGAAGTAGTCCAAACCCTTATAAATTGGTCTATGTTTTCATCTTTATTCGATGTGGGATTCTATCATTTAACAAGGGTCATTGGAGAAGCAATCCTCTTCACCAGGTACTTGTAATCTAGCATTTTCAGGTATATTATCTTCTCCTCAAGCTCTTAATGCTTTGGATAATGTTATCCCTAACATATGGGTCATTGACTCAGGAGCCACATACCATGACTTCTTCCTCCACAAAATTTATCTCACACACACCTTGCCTTAGTAATAAGAAAACCACCATATCTGATGGTTTAATCACTACTGTTGCTAGTCAAGGAGATATTTTTATTAATGATTCACTTGCACTGAAAAATGTCCTTCATGTTCCAAATTATTCACCAACCTTGTATCTATAAAAAAAAAAAAAATAAATAAATAAATAAATAAAATTTGATTATTATTTTCGCATGCTTGTCTGGGCTGGATAATATTGTTAGCTATGATGCATGTGTTTGGGAACATGAATCGGTTGTAAGTTATGATTAGTTATGTGCTTGAATTAGAATTTTACTTATCCTTGCAAACAGTTGTGATATGTAAGTACATGAATTGAGTATAACGTTGGACATGAATAGACCAATTCATAAATGATATAGGTGAACATTGGTGATCTTAGAAGTTTAAGCCAAACAACCTCTAAATGAAACAATATTTCGCATCCCATATAGTTAGGATATTGGAACTATGTAGGAGAACAGGGATGTAGATGTGGATTCCGCGTCTGCTAAAAGTTGTGTGGACTGTCGAGATCAAAAGGATGAAAATTGCGTAAAAAATATTAAGTCAGGGGTAGAATTTTCGAGAATGAGTGTTTAATAAGGGGTATTGCACTGATCATGTTAAAAAAAATTGGATGACTACAATAATCTCGTTGTGAAAAAATCTATTCGTAGCCTTTATGACTCGAGTGATTAAGCCTGCAAGGGTTTAAAAACCTGATGCTCTAAAGTCATCTGACTCGGGAGTCATCGACTTAAAGCTCGCTACAAGGGTCATTTAGAAAGTTTAATGGATAGAGGTGCGCACAAAAGGGAAATCAAAATAAGACACCATATAATTTGATCAGCCCTGAACACTCATTTAGAGGAAGAAACTTTTGACAAGAGGTTAGTAATTTAGTTGATTCTTGGAGGTTGAGGCAGTCGAAAAAAGGATAATCCTCATTTATTGATATGTTGAACTACATTAAGTGACAACTAGGACTGGAGAGAGTAAGTAGTAGTGTTAGCAACTCATAGATTTTACCTCGAAAAAGAAAAGGGAGTGAAAGGAAAATGTATTTGGGGGTGTGCGATTCCACGAGCGGAGTAAGGAAATAAGTGACTTTTAAGGTCGGGAATTGAAGAAGCCTATGAATGTATGACGTTTTTAATTCCCCTTCATGCACGTGTTTTGCAATGGAGAGGTAAAATTTAACTTCGGTACCATTACGGGGAAATAACTCATGAATTCAATATCATATTCTCAACGTTGATCCATGAAGACAATCTATCCAGCTGAGTAGGAAATTTGAGTTGTGTGTTGGTATATGTTTTAAGTATGTTTTAGTTAACTATTTTTGTGTGTTTTGTTTTTGCTCGAGGACAAGCAAAGAACTGAGTTTGGGGGTGTTTGATGAGTGTAATTAACTCATTAAACTAGCACCTTCAAATCTTAGTTTTTAGTTTGATCTTGAGTACTTTTGAATGTTTTGATGCGTGTTTTGGTGTTGTTTTGTAGCTGGGCAAATTGGATCAAAATGGAGTGATTTGAAGTTTGGAATGGAGTGATGGTAATGATCATGGAAGGAGGTATGGTTTGGAGAAGGAAGGATGAATAATGAAGCGGAAAAGAAGCAAACAAAGAAGACGAAAGAGGGAGCCAACAAAGAGGCTAGCGCCGCGGGCATTGCGGCGCTAGCGAAAAAAAAAAAAACAGAGGAGCTGGCGCTAGCCTTGGGCGCTGCAGCGCCAGTTGAAGAAGAGATCGCGGCGCCAGATCTTAGTTCCTCGGCGCTGCGCGCCGAGTAGAGAAAAAAAGAGTTTTTAAGAGATACTCGGCCCATTTCAACTCGAATTTGACCTACAACCTTTAAGGAACTATAAATACACTTTTTGAAGACTTAAAGAGGGGTTCTTTTCTTTTTGGACGGCTAGAAGAGGGAGGAAAACAAAAGGCAAAATTCTTAAAGAAATTCATTGAAGAAGGGACGATTGACACAAATTGGAGAAGATATCAAGCGACGATAAATAGTTTTTCTAAACTCTCATCTTCTTAATCATGTTTTTCATATTAAATTCCATATTGTCAATTGTATTCACTATGAACTAATACTTTAGATCTAGGATTTGATGTAATCGACTTGAGACATGCTTTAATTCCTAATTATCTAGCTCTTTTGGATTTTTCTATCAATTTATTTATGTTGTTTGTGTTTAATGCTTTCAATTACCTGGCCACTAGTTGAATGAATTGATGTGTGAATTTCGGCACTCAAGAGAGGGAGATTTATGTGTGATCATAAAACAACATAACCTAGATTTCGTAGATTTCGAGAGAAAGTATGGATTTGTCAGGTTTGTTTGAATTAAGAACCACGTGCATTATAATTTCTATATATTTAATTCAAAATAGAGATATTGGAATTAAATCGTAGAAATAGATTCTAGCCGTCACTCGAGAGGGGGGATAGAATTATATTATGGTTATTGCCTATAAATTGAGGGAAATCCGCTTGAGTTAGTATTTTTAGGTTGAAAAACATTGTCGATAGAGCGATGAAATCATTCCTTAAAATTTTATAATTTGATAATTTCGTTGAATTTTGCATTTGTTTAATTGCCAATTTTAGTTTATAAGCACTAGATTAAAATCAGATCATTCCAACTTACTCGTCCAAATAAAGTGGAAACTACATAATCATAGTACTCAATAGAAATCATACATCAATCCCTGTGGATTCGACAATTTTCACTTCACCATTATTACAAAACTTGATACCGTACACTTGCGGTATAAATTCACGTTGCATAAAACGCGTGACAAGAAGTTTGGAATGGATAACATCCATTCATCAGCTTGAGGGGGAGTGTGGAAAAATATACATGTGTTGTAATATAGGAGATTCTACAGCTATCGTATTTCCTGATTTTAGGGAATTAGTTCTGATTTTTCTCCTAAGATTAGGAGATTTCCTGATTTTATTCTTTCCTGGTTTAGTTTGATTCTTTTTTAGTTTAGCCTCTACAGTTGTAAATATATACATGTAAACAGTCCTAACTTCAATAATATTGAATTGACAGGTTTTGTCAATGTCCATGAGCATAAGTTACTTAAAAATGATAATAGGGTTGGTGAGCTTGTAATAGGTGAAAATCATGCCTTTTTGGCACTAATCATGTTAACATTATTACCTCATGGCATGCAAAAATATTCATTTTAAATATTATCATAATTGAAAACTGAAAGGATGCAGTTTAGTTTGATTTAATGGGAGCTATGGCAGGGTCAGTGGTGCAAGTGATGTGCCCCATTGTAAAACACCACTGCATGAAAGGCTTGCATTTATGTTTAGGCTTCTTCCTTTCATATTCTTGTCATAATTGTCAAACTGAGGTGTTTTATTGATAGCGATGATGCTCCACTTTCTATGAACTCAGGAATCAGCTTAACTTCTAAACAATGGTCGACCTTCAGGAACAGCTTCCCTTCTATTGAGGAAGCCATTCAAAAGACCGAATCTCGGATAAGGTTAGTCTTCCTATGGTTTGGAGCTTGACAAGTTCTTTTTCCTGGTTGATATTGCAAAGGGTGCAACGACTTGGGTTTAAGTCTTAAATGCGGGAATCTATAAGAACACAGTAATAACTAGATCTTCAAATTTAAGGACATGTAGATGATGACAATTATTCAATTTATTATCATTCTTGCATTACTAAATGGAGTTGAGCCCTTGTTTGACAACCATTATTTCAACTCTTTAATTCTCATATTCATTTTCAGCCACACATTGACACAATAAAATATTTTACACGTAAAATCAGAACTTTCTTACTTTTTAATAACACATTCTCCAAAAAAAAAATCACGGACTCCATTTTCTAAAAATAATGGCCATCAAACGGGGGCTTAGTGCAATACATGTTGTTCCCCCCTCCCTTCCCTCTCTCTTCAGAGAAGCTTAACTGCATTCGGTTCTCCAGGAACAACTTATGCCCTGTTCGTTTGGCAGAAAGGCCGGGAACCAAAAAGGCTATTCCAGCCTTTTCTTTCTGTAAGAGTTCCATGCTTTGTTTGGTAAGGTTAAATCTAACTGCGAATACCTTAAGGAATGTCCTTTCCCTTTTCTTAGCCAGAACTTTAGGAAAACATATTACTACCCCTAAAGCATATCTGAAACACTAGAACCAACCCCGACCCACTATATCACCTTCTATATACTACTCCAACACCAATGCATGGCTCCCACCTTCCATTATCCTCTCTCGTATATGCATTCTGTTACCACCTATCTTCTCTATCTCATCTCCTCGCCACCTTCTGCCACCACCAATGGCCACCAATAATCTCATACAAAAATAATGATGATAGCACAAGTGTGTCTGCGTACTATTAACATGCACTATTGCAGGGGAACCTTATTAAGTTGCCGTCAACTACTATTTCTTTTACTCTTTGTAGCTGGAAGCTTCAACAAGACAATTGCATGTCGAAGAACCATAGTTTCTTTAATCTGTAATCTAGCTCGAAGTCCTCACACTGCCTTATATGCCCAGTTTTTATCTTCTAGTTGGGCTCCAACAAAAAATTGTCGGCCTGAGGTTTTTTAATTTAAAGAGGATTCATGATAGGTTGAATTAGCTTGTTCTGTTCTGATTTTCTGTGATTGCTTTTGTTTTATCAGTCCCCATGTCGGTGTTTATAACCATGAATGCGAGTCTTTTATGGTGGTTGCTTGCCAGTTGAGAGGTAGTTGAGTTACAGTACATTTCCATCTTATCGGGTCTTTCCATTTTTCATCCAAACGGGACAAAGGATATTCTTCCCTGATTCAAGTTGGAGTTGGATTTTGAGTGATAGCCTATCCGTATAGGTGATTCTGTGAACCTTGTGTGGCCTATCTCCGTTAGGGTAATTTTCATGTAAAAGTATTATTTTCGAATGCCTTCCTTTTCTTGTTGATATTTCAGAGAATGTGTTCAATGCAAATGCCAGAAACTATTTAGGAATGCCCACGTATCAAAAGTGTCCAATTGAGTATCTGAATGTACTGCGAAGCATCTTTTCATGGTTGGGATAACAAATGTCAGCCATTGTCCACCTATCATTAGATAACATTTTTCTGGTAATAAAAATGTCTATGATAATATCCACTCTTATGAATGGAATAAAATATATCTCCTTTTGCCGTCAATAATTGCTTTAGCCATCAATTTGTGTTTGATTTAAACATTTCTTTTAATTTCTATATATTAATTCGAAACGTGCAATCAATAAATTGCAGGCGTGAAGCTGTTGCTAAGCAAAGTGAACTGGACACGACAAGTTCATTTGCTGATCGAGCTCAACAAGGACTTGCTGTTGAAAAAAATCAAAAAGAGGCAGGTATTTCTAATTCAGCAAGTGCTGTCCAACCTATTATGAAGAGAAAACAAACAGAAGCCGATACGTCCACATCAGCACCTGCTTTGGCTTCTCAAGGACACTTGCAATGTGACACATTTAATTCCTATACTCGTCAACGACTCGTTCCTATACAGACATCCCGTCTTGATGGAAAGAATTACCATTCTTGGAGGCATAATATGGAATTTTTCCTAAAGCAGTTGAACATTGCATATGTGCTCACTGAGCCATGCCCAATCATATCTTCAAATTCAGAAGCTAGTTTTGAAGAAAATGTTGGGGCAAAAATTGCTGCGCACAGATGGACTGATGATGACTACATTTGCCGCCACAACATTTTGAATTCTTTATCGGACAGTCTTTTTCATCAGTACTCCCAGAAAAACTCCTCAGCTAAAGAGCTTTGGGAAGATCTTAAATCAGTTTATGATGAGGATTTTGGAACAACAAGGTCTCAAATCAACAAATATATCCTATTTCAGATGGTTGATGGGGTATCAATTCTGAAGCAAGTTCAAGAACTCCAGAAGATTGCAAATTCTATTATGGATTCTGGAACCTGGATTGATGAATACTTTCATGTCAGTGTCATCATTTCCAAGCTCCCATCGTCGTGGAAAGAATACCGTTCGAGATTGATGCACGAGGAGTTTTTACCTCTTAGTATGTTGATGCATCGTTTAAAGGTTGAAGAAGAGTCTCGTGTCCTCTACAAAGACAAAAGCATGTCTAAGAAGGATCACTCGGTAGATTTGAAGTTTGATAATAGATTTGGACTGAAAAGAAAAGAAAACAAGAAGGTTTGCTATGGCTGTGGCAAGGAGGGGCACATTGCCAAATGGTGTCCTAATAGGAAGTTAGAAGTTCATGAGAAGAGCAATGAAAAGGAGAATGAAATCCTCCCCGTACGTGCAGATGTTAACATGTCTGAGGGAATAGTCTAGTTATTAGTTCTACTATCTTTTCATCTTATAAACTGGTTTGGTGGCATTTGTTAAACAGGAGAAATCCAAGGATCTGGAAGGATATTCATGTGGAGGAAAGTCCAGTGATGCATGAGATATGAGGATTAGCCTGTTATCCTCGTAATGATTTCTTGTTTACAGGTTGGAAACTGTTCTCTTTTTCTTCCGTTTGAACTGATAAAAAACCTTGTTCTGAGCATATGTAAAAGATGATCTGTACATTACATGTACAAACTTAGAAACAAGAATCGAATTGCTTCACCTGTCAGTAGTTAAATTTCTTCACCTTTTTCCTTGAATTAAATTTTACAGATACAAAGTGCTTGATTTATTGTGACTTGAAATCGTTCAACTTTTCTTAGAGTCCAAGTGAGCAAATGTTGTGAATCATGTGCGACTCGGAAGCTGCGTATTTTGAAGATTTTATATATTGTCACTAGTGATGATGCTTTCCTATTCCATATATGAAAAGGAGTTGTTAATTATTGTGTGCAGGGCTCGGACTTGGATACAACACGGAAATAGTGACACACGATTTTTTTTTTGAAGTACAGGGAAACGTCTGATTTGAATTCTTTAAAATTCGAAGTTTATATATATTATATTTTTATTTTTATTTGACGTAGCACGTCATTTTGTACACTTAGCTCAAGGGTTGTCCTAAACTATTACTTGAGCCTTAGAAATTTAAAACATATATAATTAAAAGATACAATTTTGCTATACGTATATAAAGTTCGACGTTGTGAGGTGACAATTTTTTTTTACACTGATTCTAACAACATATTAAACTATCAATGATATAGATTTTGACACATCTTGAAATGTCGAACTTATTGTACATAAAAAGTGCACAAGTAGTTTAATTCTAAAAGATACGATGAGTTATGTAGTTTGTCAACATCATGGGAAGATCCAAGAGAATTGGAGTTAATAGTTGCAATAGGTGATCGGTTTTTGAAGTGTACGGACCTGTTTGAGCCAAATTATTGTAGAATGAGAATGAAAAATATAATCGTTTTTGGGGCTCACACAAGATATAGAAAATTTGAATTTAAATATTGATGTGATGGATAACGATCATATTTTTTATTTTAATGAGATAATAATGTAGATCGAACGGGGCCGTAGTTATTTAAGTGACATGGAGTCAAAGTTAATATCTATAATTAAGTAATGGACTTTATTGAAAATTATTGAAAACTTTATGGACTTTTATTATTCCTATAATTACTGATTGAATTTCGGGTTTTATTGAAATAGAATATTATCAAATTGGACTTGCTTTGTAGTATTGAAAATCTATTGTTGACACGTGAAAAATTAATAGATAACGTGGTTCTCTTGGTCGACGTCTTTATCTTTCAACTCAAACCAATACAAATTTTAATGAGAAAACAAACAATAAAAAGTGATGGCCAAGAAAAAAAAAAAAAAAAAGAGCTCTAAAGGTCAAAAAGCGTGGTTTTGTTTATTGATTAAATTGCACGATTTAAACATTTTGTCCACTCCACACTATTCATCTCTACTACTTTTAGAGTAACATGGGACATGTAATAAACCTCTATATATGTTTAGGTAAGTTAGATTAGAGGGTATTAAAAACTATTAAATAAAAAAATATAAAGAGTTAAAATATAATATATTATAATGTTCAGTACGATCTAATATTTTGTACCATTTATGCTAACTAAAAAGTTTCGAATTAGGATTTACCTCCCACCATGATTTAATCTACTAAATCTAGTGAACATATATGGAAGATCTTATCTTGAATATAGCTTGGAAGTTTAGACAAAAATGAAATTTTGACTTAAAAAGCATAATATTGATACAATCATAAAGTTGAAAAAAATTAAAAAACTCAATATTATCACACTCATAACTACTTGATTATACATAAAGAAATATGATCTCACAAGTATCGATGTTTAACTTATACTATGTGACACGATGATAATATAAATTTTATCTAGATCAAGAATAACTATATATTATTTTTTATTTCTTTTTTGTGTCACTCCACCTATTGAAAGAGCCTACTAAATCAAATATTTACTTCATAAAGCAAGATTAGTCTTCTTCTTCATACCCGTTTTATTAGAGTCACATCCCTCCTCCAAAAGAAGACCTTTTTTTACGAAATCTTTTTTCAGGAAAGACTATATGAGTTGAAATTGCCAAATAATATTACTTTCATGATTCATTGATTGTTGTAACATGTTTTCAAAATGTTTTAGTTGTTGATTAATAATATATATTATTTATTATAAAATTCAAACGTATATTGCACTATATTATTTATTTGATTACAACTACGCACATTCGATCCCTCGTGATAATAATTCGGGTGCTTGCGCAATGCAATCCGATTTATATTTTGATTGATATATGTTTGAGTTCACAACAAGTGATTGCTGTTGGCACCGGAGAGCGTAATGTCAACATTGGAGTAAGCGATTTGTCTTGATCATAGAATAATATTTTTTGATTAGTGAACATGTTTTAGAACTCAATTCTATAATATATAGCGGACTTGAGGAGAATTAAATTCAACATGATAGCCATTTGAATTAACTAAATCACAAAAGGAATACTTGACATTATTCGTGATTTCAAAGTTTCTTTAACGTACCAAGGGTTAGATCAATTTATACTATCAAATACTTCGATGTATTGAGAATCTGAAAATGAGCGAAGTAATAGACATCTATTTGCATCAGGAAATCATCGCCAATAAGGTTCCAAGAAGTCCTCTGAAATATTTTTCGTTAACAAATGTTTGTGAAAACAATTGAAGAAAGTGAGAATTTAAGGAATAAAAGAATTAGAATGGTAAAACAGTTATTTTAGTATAGTTCTAATTGTGGAATGTTGGACGGGGTAAGACATTAGTGCGATAGTCATGTAGTTAGTAGACTATAATGTGAGGGTGTACCCTATGCCTTTAGTGGAATAAGCGAAGATTAATAATTAATTCGGTCTAACAGGAGTTATGGCCAATATAAGAAACCCCGTTTGGTCTCCATTAAAATTATAATCAATTTTTCTATCTTTTTTTTTTTTAATCAATTACACATTTTTCAATAAAATAATATTACATGTAAATTCAAAATAATTTTCTCTTTCTTTTAAAAAACATTTTAAAAAAAAATTATAATATCAAATAATGGCAAATAATGGGGGCGAAACAAGGGCTAAATAGGTTCTATCGAGTCAATTTGATAGCTCCTTAAAAGTCTTGGACTTAATTGCAGGAGTGATGGAAGTTCAAGAACTGCGGCCCGATTTAACAAGGTCTCGAAGAAGTCAAAAGTAGACATTGAGACTAAAAAAGTTGCATTGAATATGTTTAGATAATTTAATTTTTTTTTTTTGAAAGGTTTTCATAATTAGTATGTTGACTTAGTCTATTTAAGTTTTTTTTGTAAAAAAATCTATTTTACTCTTAATGAAATGGATTCCTTTATTGCAAGACATGTCCCTATTCTTTTAAAGTAAACTTTGAATTTGTTCTGAATTTCTTATATTCTGAATTTTAACATATAAATTCATTTTTTGATCTAATAAATTAGCATTATCTACTATTTTTTGTTCATATTTTTTATGAGTTTATTATATTCTTCAGAGATTTTATCTATATTTTCTAGTTGAGATCTAATGCTTCCTATTTTTTCTAATATCATTTCTAACAAATCGTCTAATCCTTTAACTGTATATTCTAGCATGATTGAATACTATTATTATGAAAATCGTCATAGCATTATAAAACCATATAAACATTATGGTAAACAATAATTCAAACATCATGAATAATCATAAATATTAATGATCCCTGCGATTCTCTAAGATCTTAAAAAAATTCTTTCAAAATTTAACAAGAAATAGTAGTTCTACCTTAACTTTGGTATGAATCTTTATTCTTAGAACCGAGTGATCTTTAGGCTCTGAATATGCAAAATGTTCCCTCCAATGGCCTCTTGCCTTAACGAGATTTCTGCTATTTCAATTTCTTACCTTCACTGTTTTTTTTCTAAGGACAAATCCCTAAACTTAGATTAAAGAAAAACCGTATTGGTTGTTAAAATAAGAAATAAATTTCCTCTTAAATCTATCAAGAATATATGGGAATAGAAATTTAGAAATTCATTTTCTTTTATGAAAGAAATTGGATATTATTGATATATTTTGAAATTGGTACAAAGATTATATCAAAAGACAGAAATGTTTTGGTTTTCTAACAATTTGAGAGCTTAAGTGATTTTCTAACTCATTCTGCCTCTATCTTAGCCTAAAGACTTCTATTTATACGATTACATGAGACTCGATTACTGGCCTCTTATATCATTCTTTATCTCATACTCCACTAACGAAGTTCTATTGTTACAACAGTATAGTCACTACATAATTGTAGTTCTATTATTGCTTCCAGCTGTCCACCTTTCTTTCACATCTTCTTTTCCTTTATTATCTTCATATGGAGTTGGTAAGATTCTTTTATAATGGTAGGACTTCTTCTATCTTTATTCTGTTTTATGTTTTTATCTCCTTTTTATTTGGATAGCATGTGTGACATTCTCTCAATTGACAAGATTCTTGTATTGTTGATGGATATCAAATTTTTGGATATATTCTCTTAAAATTTCAATTTTTTCTTTTCCATTGTTTGTCAAAAGTGTTCATCCTTCAAATTGGCACATGCATGTGAATTTTTTCTCGTATAAGTTCTTTGCAATATTGTAAAGAACATTCATCTCTAGAACTCTTCGAGATTTTATCCATGATATGTTGATATTTGGCAATGACTTTTTATTTCTGCCAACTTTTATTTGAAAATTTCTTTCAACATATCCAACTGTGATTTTATGTTCAGCAGGGTAAAATATCCTTTCATCAAATTCAGAACTGATTGAATAGAATTTGATATAAACCAATCTACATTGAGCAAATTTTGATCTTTTGGATTTAAATATGTTATTAAAAATTTCAATTTCCTTTAAATCTTTTCCAGGATATATGAGATCTACGAATCCAAAATCTGCTGCTGATTTGACTATAAAGGGATCTGCATCATTGGTAATAATCAATCTTGGGTAAACGTGATCTCTAGAAGAGATGAAATATAAATCATTTTCTTCTAATTCATAAACTATCCTGGCAAACGATCTAAATTCTTCTTCCTTTTTTGATAAAGGAGTGTTATTCTCTTCATCAGCTCTTATTCTGATAATTTTTGTATGTTCATCATTATTTTTTATGGTTACCTTTCGGGGACTTGACATATCTCTTTTGATCTTATTGGGTCCATTGCTGTTTCCTTGTTGTGTACCTGTTTGTATTTTTGGTATTTCCTGTTTAATATATAATGACTCTAATTGTGAAGTAACATCATCAATTCTGTCACTCAATTCATTGGTATATTTGGAATGAGAAATGGAGATCTCTTTCAGCAATTTGCCATTTTGCTGAAATAATTCCATCATTTGCTCAATTCCTTCTGTGATATTTTCAGATTCCTCTTTGAGGAATTTCATTCGTCGTTTGACGTCTATCAATGTATTTTTGATATCATCCATTTCCAAATTCGATATTCCTGCTTAGGAAATCTGCAAGATAATTGTTAATTCCTTTAATATGGATAATATCAAAATTGTAAAATAACAAATATGCTTGCCATCTATGCAGTCTTCTATACTGGGGGTTCCATTGGAGTTTATTCTTAATTAATCATGTAACATTAGAATTGTCAGTTTTAACAATAAATTTTTTAGATAATAGAAATAATGAAAACTTTTTTATCCCTCTAATAATTGCTAACAATTTTTTTTCATGAATTGTATAATTTATTTATGCTTAGTTAAAAGTTCCACTTGAATATCTACAAATTTCATTCAAATCTGTTTTTAATATGATTGCTCAATACTTATCAGAAATATCAGTATTAACAACCAAATTATCTTTTTCATCCGGTAATCTTAATTTTGGTAAATTTTTACATTCTTCTTTTAATAGTTTAATTATTTTTGTGTGTTCTTCACTACATCCGTTAGTATTTGTTTTTCTAAATAGAATTTGTATTTTATGTCTTTTGTTTGAAAGATTTTCAATAAATCTTTCTGCATAACTTAAGCATCTTAAGAATTTTTGTATCTGTTCTTTTGATTCTAATTTGTTTGGAAAACTTTCTATCTTTTTAGATATATGAGTTTGTAATTTTATTCCTCTTTTATCTATTGATAATCCAAGAAAATCTATTTCTTGTTTTTCTATTATAACTTTCTTTTTTAAAAGGACAATTCCTTCATTTTTGCATTCATTTATGAATTGTATCAATTAGTTTCTATGTTCTTCTTTAGTGTTATAATATACTAATATATCATCAACATATACAATTAAAAATTCATTAAATATATTATCCATTTTTCTTTGATATATTTGTGGTGTATTTTTTAATCCAAAATGCATTACTAACCATTCATATTTATCTTGAGGTATACTAAATGTAATATATTGTATACTATTTTCTTCAATTTTAACTTGCCAAAAACCTGATTTACAATCAAATTTAGAATAATATTGTTTTCCTTTTGCAGGGTTTATTAGAATTTCTTTATTTGGTAAAAAATATCCATCAAATTTAGTATATTTGTTTAATTCTTTATAATTGACTACTATTCTGACTTTTCCTCTAACTTTCTCAAAATGTTTCATAACCATAAAAGCTGTACTACTATGGGGTCCATTACTAGATCTAATAAGTTTTTGTTCTAGTAATTCTTTTAGTTGGGTTTTGAATTCTTGTGTATCTTTTATAATATATATCATTGGTCTAATTCTAATTATAAGATTATCTGTTAGTTCTATTTAACTTTAGGATGGTATGATTTCCAAAATAATAATGAATTTTCTCCACATGTTTTTTCTAATTGTTCTATGATTTTTTCTAGGCTTATTTCTATTCTTGCTTTCAAGACTCTTTTGTATAATGCTTTTGTATTTATATCTTTATTTATAACTGCCTTTTTCTCCCATCTATCACCACACTGGGCTGACTGAACTCTATAAGGTCTAAATTCTTTTGAAATTTTTAATAAGTGTGCACATGGTGTTTGTAACATTATCATATAATTATTTTGTTTATAATATTGAAATTGTTGTATAAAGTCATTTCATAATAATATATGAGGATCTATATTTATACTATTATCTATATAGCATGGTACTACAATATTAATTTATTCTATTTTTATTGGTACCTTGACTTCTAATTCCGTAGTATGTATTTGTCCATCAAAATTTACATATCTATATGGTTTAATCTTAAGAATTTTTAATCCTCTATTTTTAATTGAAGTTATATGACATTTACTTGCTCTTGTATCTATTAGTATATTTGGTCCTTCAACATGTTCTCTTCCATTATAATATACTTATTCTATCTTCATATTTCCTGCATTTTTATGAAACTTAATTTCTTTTATATTATTAGTTCATTTTAACCGTTTTCTAGGTAATCTAAGGCTTGTTGATCTTTTAATTAATCTTCCATCTTTAAACATTATTTTATCAGAATAATCACATTCTTTATCTTCTGTTATTTCAGGTTTATCCTTAATTATACTAAGTTCATATTCTTTAGGAATTAAATTTATTTGTTTGTTTGGTTCTATTATTTTGCTAATATCTTTACATTCCTTATAAATTTCTATGTATGGTTTTTTAGAGTATATATTTCCATAATTGGATTTTTTTCTCCTTTTTTTTATCAATCTTTGTTAATAATTCATCTACTGTATTTTTTGTTAAAAGATTTAATTTATGTGTTCCTTGAGTTGTTCTAACATCTATAGCTTTTTCAATTTTATGATATTCATTTTATTGCTATTATTTCTCTTTTCCATATTCTATTTAAGGCTTTCCATTTTCCTATTTTTAAATCTAAAGATAATTTTTGCATTTTCTTAAATTTTTTATTATTAAAGGTTACCTTTAATCCATAACCTTCTATTCCTTCATATAAGAGTTTATCTATATTGCCACTCTCTATTTCCTCAATTTCTTTATTCAGATTTTGATCCATTATCTGTTTCACTTATGTATACTTCTTGATCATAATATTGTTCAATATCCGATATCTTACTTAATTCACTTTCTATTTCTAAATATTCTTTTTGTAATATTTTAACTTTTTTCTTCTTGCAATTAAGGCTTATATGTCATATTTCTCCACAATTCCAACATTTACATCGACTTTTATCTTTTTTATAAGGTCTGTTTTTATGTTGTCTATTTGGATTGTATTTCCTTTTATAATATCTTCTCCTATGTTTTATGTATTTTTTCCTAAAATTTTTAAATTTTTTATTTTTGAATTTTCTCTTAATATTTTTTCTTTCAGGATTACATCCCCATTGTGTGGGCTTTTCTACATCTTCACAACATATCATAGTTAATTTACTTGATTTTTGCAATAATTGTCTTTGTTGACATATATATGCAAGTCTTTCAAATAAGAATTTTATTCTTGATCCTAAAGATCTGGGTAATTTAGGATTTTCTTTAATATATTTTTCAAATTCCATTTTAAAACATATTCCCCATGAACCTGGTAATTTACTTAATACATAACTTTATATATATCTTGATTTTCATTACTATAAAATTGAACATAATACTATTCTTTAATTTTGCACATATCGTATATTGTTAAATTTCTTAATTTCATCATAGCATTATTTTTTTTTTCTTTAATTGCTTCTTTTTTAGCATTTTTTATCCAATCTTCTCCTAAAAATTCATCTGAAATATAATCTACTATTCTTTCTATATCTTCTTTATCTGATTTTATTATTTCTATTTGTACATTTCTTTTTATTAATATTTTTGTATCATTATTTATTCTTTCCCACCAGTTTCTAACATTCCCTTCAAAAGATGCTATTAAGAAATCCATTATTCTTTCAGTACTTTCCCATGTATCATCTTTATTATATAAAAAGAATAATATCATTGAATCTGCCCAAGTTACTAAGACTTTTTTAATATCTATTTTACAATCTAAATCTAATTTTGCTCATCCATGATTAACGGGTTTATCATAATTATCATTTGGCTCAAATTTATTACTATATTTGTTTCCTCTTGGTGGTTGTCTATCTCTTATTGTTTCATAATATTGTCTATATAGTTTATTGTATATATGTGCATAACTTTCATATGAGTCTATTATTTCTTGTTTATTAGATGATTCTGCTCTATTTGGTCCTCCTCCTGTATTCATTAGAACTTGATATTCATTTATATTTTCTAAACTTAATTGATCAAAATTTTTTATAAGTAAATCCAATTCTTCATTCATCTTTATTTTCTTTAATTTCTAATTTTCCTATAACTTTTTCTTTTGATCTTTTTATTTCTTCTTCTTCTTCTTCTATTATTTTGGGTAAGATATTTTTTCTAAATTCATCATCTATGCTTCCTAATTCTATTATAATGTCTTCTTGTTCAACATGCTTTTTCCCTATTTTTGTCATTTCTTTTTCTATAAGTTTTTTTTTATCTATTTTCTTGTCTTTAAACTTATTGTTTTCTTTTAATTCTCTTATTTCAAGTTTTAATATATTTATCTCATTTCTAACCTCTTTTATTTCATTATTTATTTTTTGGACATCATCTATTAATATTTTTATTATTGTTTTTAGTTCTTCAATAAATTCTCATATTGATATTTTTATCTTTTCTTTGATTGACTCGGGTAATATATCCTACATTCAGTATCTTTGCAATCTTTTCTTATTTTATCACACTTTTGTTTTATAAATTTATTGTTTGTTAATTCTTTTGATTTTTCATAATAATTTGCCATTTCTTTATTCCTTTCTTGTTTTAATTTTAATTTTTTTTTCTTGTGATTTTGTTATTTTTCTAGGTTTTAAGAGTTCATCTTGTATCTGTTGATTTATTTCTCTTACTCTTGCTAATTTTTTTTTTTATATCTAAAATCTCTTTTATCTCCATTAATTCCATAAGTTTAGTTATCCTAAAAAGTATCTTATTTTGTTTTTTATAAATTGTTTTAATAAATATCTATTTTTATCGTGATCCATGTGTTTCCTTATAATATAAATTAATTTCTTCGTTTTCAAAATTTTTCATAATTTTTTCATTTATATATCTTTCTTTTATTGATTCTACTATTAATTTATGTAATATTTGTACTTTTATTTCTCTAGGTAATTTTCTAATTACTCTTAATGTTGTTATTTTTAATTTATTAGATATATGTTCTAAAAATATATAATTTCCTTTCTCTGTTTCTAATTTATAATAATTATCTATTTTTATGATTATATGGTTATTCATAATTTTTGCAATATAACATAATTTTTTTTATCAAGTTTTATAATAGTTTTTTCACATATATATTCATCTTTTAATGATCCCATTATTGATTTATCTATAATTTGTTCTTTTAGTTCTTTTGGTAATTCTTTGATTATCATTAATGTTATTATTTTTAATGTTTTAGGAGTAGGCTCTAGAAATATATTACTGCCTTTTTCTTATTCTATTTTATAATACTAATCTATTTTTGTAATTGTAATATCCATGATCTCTATGGTTCTGATACCAAAATATGAGGGTACTACTTTGAGTGAACAAAAATCAAATTAATCTTAAAATCTAGTAATTTATAAATAGTCGTGTATTCTATGTATTTCTTTAATTTATTAAGATCCAACTTATTATTAGTTATAGATATATAAAATCTTAAAGTTAAATTAAATTTTAATTTCTTATATTCTTGTGGTAATCTATTTGTGATAGGTCTCCTCATTTATAGGTTTTTAATTAAATTCTCAAAATCTAATAATGTTTCAGAATTTATAATATCAAGTCCTGTTATTATATTTATACTTGGTTCAAAAGGTATATCATATTTTGAGATATTCTATATTATTTTTCCTAATTTATCTGATAATATCTTGTATATCTTTTATGATTATAGATCTTACAATTCCTCTAGCAAAATTTTCTATTAGGTTTTCTTTAAAACATTTTAATATTTCTTGAGATGCAAATAATTGTTCTTGATATCATATCTTATCAATTTCACTTTCGAATTCAATTTCTTTTTTATTTTTTGCAATTGTTTTAATTTTATATGGACATCTTTTAGTTCTAGGTCTTTTTATTTTATAATTATTATCAGTCATAGTTAAGTTAATTTTGAGAAAATATTATAAATTTGAGATTAAAATAAATTTTTTAGGACTTGATTGTTATTTTCTTTATACTATAATAACTTAGTTATAAATTTTGTATTTGGGGGTATTTTGGGTAGTTTACTACTTTTGAATGGTCAAAGGCCATTTTTTAAAGGCCATACCTTTATTTAGGCCATTTGTAGGTATTTCCCATTTTTTTTATCTGATTATAATATATTTTATAAGAAATTAAAATAATATAATTTTCTCAAAAAGCTCTTGTATAAAAAGTAAGATAAAAATCTGGTCAAGGTGCCCTACTTAAGCAGCAAGAAGAACATTACAATCCTAGCCTAACATGAAAAGTATAAAAACCCTAGGTCAACTACCTTTTAGAGTATTCTCTAAACATAGGGAATGCAATAAATATGGAAAAATCTATTTGTACATAATACACTATACCGAATTGTTTACCCTCTCTCACATGTACGCGGGCCCCGTGTAAATAAAAAAATCACAAGATGTGATCCCACCTCATATTGTGAGTAGTAGATAAGGGATTATGTAAAAAAATTCGGTACATATAGCATAACTCAATAAAATTATCTAGAATATTTTTTTTTTAAAACTCGTAACATTCTGTAAGCATTAGACTAAGTTTGACTAAAAATGTCGATAAATATATAAATTAAACTTAATAATTAATTTTGGACTTGTTTGGTAGAAATCTTCAACAACTTTTAAGCTAAAAAATGACCATTTTTTTCAACTGGTGGGTCCCAATTGTGAGACCAAAAGTCAACAATGGCTGCCTTATTTCATTCTAACGGTTCAAAAAGCCATTTTTTTTGGTTTACAAAACCATCCCAAACAGAGCCTTTATCCACAATTTTATGGGACCTATAATTTTTAGGAGAAATTGCGGTAGCGGTACCAAACATTTCATTAAATAGCGGATTTTGCCTAAACATTTCATTTGTATCACCCACGATACGAAACCTTTCAAAATGTCGCAATTGGAATTCAAGTGGATGAAAACTGTTAGTTTTACCATTAGTTCATCAAAAATCAAAAGTTTAACCAAATGTTGACTAATTTTAAAAGGGTAAAAATGTAATTTTATATTTGGGTAATTGACGCAAAACGTCCCTACCTTTGCATCTGTTTGTGGAAAACGTCCTTACGTTTGATTTTTTGACGCAGAACATCCATACCTTTGATTTTTTTGGCGCAAAACGTTATTTTCTCCAATTTTTAACATAAAATGACAGTTATACCGTCCTACATAAATAAAACAAAAATAAAATAAAATAAAAATAAAGAATAAATTACAATCTACTCCTAAACTTTATACAAAATGCAAATCAGTCCACTTTATACAAAATGCAAATACTTCTCCTAATCTTTCCCAACAGTTTTTCTCTGCAGAATTTTCGAACCATAGCTATAAATCCTAAAAAATTCTATCATTTTTCTTAGATTCAACAGGTACACAAATAACCCTACTTACCCTAAACCTGCTCATATATGTATCGATCTGTTTATATATTTGTGAGATGTGTCTTTTTGGTTTGGGTATCAAACTTGAAAGAGTTTGATTTTGGATATTGATCTGTTGTAATATGTGTTACAAAAGCAGATGAGTAAAATATGGTTGATACGAAGGAGAATGAAGCCTATGAAGAGGAGCTTCTTGATTACGAGGAGGAAGAAGAAAAAGCCCTTGATTCTGTCAACGCCAAAGTCAAAGGCGAGTCGGTCAAAAAATGAGCTCTGATTGCTGTAATAACCTCTACATTGAAGCCACTTCATTCCTTCAATTGAATCATTACCCATTGCTGTAATAACCTCTACATCATGCATGTTGGTCGAATTGTGAGCATTAACATCCATACGATCATCAACTGAAGCCTGAACATTCATCTCGTCCGCTTTAGTTAAATTCGATTTCAATCCATCAATTGGATTGTTAATTGGATCAATTGGTGTTTGACCTATTAAATTACCATCATGAATTGATGTTTTGTGCATAATTGAGTGTTTGCAATAAAAAAACTTCATTGATTTTGTTAGGGCAAAACTTAACACACAACTCACTTAAGACTCCCATAAATTCAGCCGTTTCTGAGCAAGATTAACGATGACCCAAGGTAGGGCTGGATGCGCCTAGTTGAGGAGAGTGTTGTGGTGGTGGTCCACGATCAAGAAAGTGGCCGGAGGTGGAGTTATTTGGACAAAAATCGTGACCGCGGGCGTTGTATTGGGGAGATGTTTAGTCATTTTTCGACGGATTTATGGGCAGTTGGTGGGTGGAGGTTGTAGAGAGAAATGAGGTGGTTCCAATGTTGGTGATGTCCGACAGCTTTGGTGGCGGTTGGTGGTCGTTTTTGGAGGAGGAAGGGCGGCTAGGGAAAATTTTCGCCAGTGAAATAAAATTTTTTGTTGGTGTTTGTTGTAAATATTTGGACTGATTTGTATTTTTAAAAAAGTTGAGGAGCAGATTGCAATTTATTATTTATTTTTCTTTTCTTTTCCTTTTTGTTTTATTTAAAATGGAGGGTATATCGATCATTTCATGTTAAATTTAGGGAAAAAGGACGTTTTGTGCCAAAAAAATCAAAGGTAGGGACGTTCTGCATTAAAAAATCAAACGTAGAGACATTTTCCACAAACAGAGGCAAAGGTAAGGATGTTTTGCCCCAATTACCCTTTTTTTTATTTTACATATAAAATAATTAAAACAAAAAAATTAATTCAAAAAGAAAAAGAAGAAGAAGAAAACATTGTTCATCTTCCTCCCAAGTCCCACCCATCCTAAAGCCAAAAATAAAAAACAACCATCTTCGTCGTTCGCTCACCACATACCCACCTCCACCGCTGCTGCAATTTTCCAACTTGCATAGTTTGCACTTAATTTGAACTTTAAGGGTCCGTTTGATTGTAAAGGTGGAAAATGAATGGAAAGAAAATGAATTCCAAGAAATTGATTAGCCTAAAAATTGTTTTATTGAGAATTGTAATTAATTGTGTTTGATTGATATAAATTTTCACCTAAAAAATATTAAAAGTCTGGTGTCCATTTCACTTTGTTTTTATGGAATTTGTCCATTAAAATGATATTTGTTTTACCATTGGGTTTAGCATTTGTTCCAATTGTCAAAAAAATAAAAAATTCATACCGAATACCATTCGTTTTGGCTTTGTTTTACATGAAAATTATCAATAAAAGTGATAATTGTTTTTACCATTGTATCTAGAATATTTTTCAATTGCCAAAAAAAATAAAAAATAATAAATAAAGGAAAAAAACTGGAAAACAGGATTGCCTCCAAAACCTAAAGAAAACCAATTCCTCAATTGCCAAGAAAATAGGCACGTGGCTGCTAGGGAAAGAAAACAATTTCTGGGGAAAATAAAGCATATCAAACACTACAAATGTGTTTCCATTTCCATGGAAAATGGCCTCAATCAAAAAAGGGCCTAAACAACATTTAAAGCAAACAAATTGTAGTCACGTTCTACCTAACACACACAAAAACATTCAAAAAGTAAAATTCATCTAATCCAATCCTAAATTAATTATTCTCATATCCAAATCATACTAAAAGCAAAGGTGTTCTTTTTTTCTCCATCAGAAAGCAAAAGCACCCTTCTCAATGGTAGAAAAACATAAACAAAAATTTCATAAAAAAAAGCTCTCTCACTTTTTCAAGAGAGAATCCAAAATAAACCGTACCTGGATCTAAATAAAAATCGCTAGGGGACTACAACAAGCTTTGCTAGCCGCCAACAAAAATGCGTCGAATGAATCAAAGGGCAACATTTTTTTGATTTTGAAAGGAAAAAAACTCTTTGTGAGGGTGGGTGTGTGGTGGGAGAATGGCGGAGATGGTAGTTTTTTATTTTGGGTTTTGGGGTGGGTGGGGTGTGGGAGGAAGATGAACAATGTTTTCTTCTCCTTTTTCTTTGACTTAATTCTTTTGTTTTAGTTATTTTATATGTAAAATATAAAATTACCTTTTTACCCTTTTAAAATTAGTTAACATTTGGTCAAACTTTTGATTATTGGTCATCTAACGGTCAAACTAACTGTTTTCATCCACTTGAACTCCAGCTGCGACATTTTGAAAGGCTTGGTACTGTGGGTGGCACAAATGAAAGGTTTGTGCATAGTCTGCTACTTAATGAAATGTTTGGTACCGCTACTGCAATTTTCCTAATTTTTTATAAACTTTTCAGTCATGTATTTTATCAACTTTTATCAAAATTTACTAAAAATTCGATTTTTAAAAAAAAATCAAAAAGGGAATAAATAAAAAAATAAAAAGTTAAAATCTATCAATGTTCTAAAAAAACGTAAAGAATGGCTAGGCATAGAGACCAAGTTTCAAGCTAGCAAGCCTAGGCAAGACCTAGGAGTAAAAAAAAAAATGTAAAAAAAATTCTTATTTTAACATTATTTTAATTTTAATCAATCTAAAAATCATTTAATAATTAAAATAATATCTATCAAATATCTAAAATTATAAAATACTATATTGAAAAAATGAAAAAGAGTGCACCTAGACGCACCTAGATGAAAAAAAGAAAGAAAGAAAGAAAAAAGCACCTATGCCCAATTCGCGACGTTTAGCCTCGCTTGGACGACACCTAGACGTGTTTTTTAGAATACTGAAATTTATATTATAATATTCAGTACGATCTCCAATGAAGATGAATATTTCACATGGAGGAGTGTGTATCTTTATGATGGGCGTTCTTTTGTCGTGTAACCCGGCGGCTTATGTGAGACCTGTGGCCCACACCTCCTATTTGTTTAGGGTGGGTGGCGTGAACTTTAATTTGATTTGGGTATCCAATCTCGCCTCTGAGATGCTCAGTTGACTCCTTAACTTTGATAGGAAGATGGCTTATTCATTAATTCGTGCAATCTTATACGGTTAGAAATCACTAATTAAAATGTTGCAACTTAAGATTTATCCCCATCTCAAATTCATCTACTAAATTTGATGAGTAACATACATGGGAGAATTTCATATTGGATAAGATTTGTAAACTCATGCTGAAAATTGAAGACTTAAAAGCACACTATTGATACAATCATAAAGTGGGATAATTCGATCACTATTATCACTATGTTTCATACTCGTAATCACTTAATTACACTTATAATAGTGATATGTCTAATAGAACTTATTTTCTCTATAAGAAACATTATAACACTTTCAAGACGGGACTATTATAAATTTTATCTAAATCAATAATAAGTATATACAAATTTTATTCTATTTTGAATCACTCCATCTATTGAAACATCATTCCAAGTCAAATATTTACTTCACGAAGTGAAATTTGCTTTGATCTACTAGCATGTTCCATTAGACTCACGTCCCTCCTCCAAGTGAAAACATTTTTGGTTACCCCTTTCAGGGAAGAAGAGTTGGAAGTAAACAGCTAATATTACTTTTTGATTCGTTGTTTGTCATACCGTCTTTTCAAGAATATGTTCATAAACAGCCATCATGAATAAAATGAAAGGTTTAAAAGAATTTCAACACCCAGCTCTCAAAAAATAAAATAATCAGAATTAAGAGATGACTATCCACCTACCTAACATCTTTGTTCCCCACATTCCACACGTTTTATGATGTGTTTTTGCCTAACATTGCTTTCTCATTTAAACTTATCATATTCGTTCACAAGTCATTTTCAATCAACAGAAGTCGCAAGAAACTAGAAAAGGGTTAATTTCACAAATGGTCACTGAAGTTACCTGAAAATTTCAAAACGGTCACTGAAGTTTCAAAATTTCAGAAACGGTTACTGAAGTTTGAAATTTCTTTCAAAACGGTCACTGAATTTTCAGATTTTTTGGCCAAGTTTGATGCAATTTTTCGGCAACTTCTGACCACCAAAATCGCCGATTTCGGATACCGTTGGAAAGCCCACGATGTCCTCTTCAATTACCACAAAAAATCTCCCCAAAACTCCAAGTGAATTGGCCGGAATAAACCCACGAAGTTGGCAACCGAAAATTATGAAAATTTGCCCAGATTTTCAGATTTTTTGGGCAAGTTTGAGGCAATTTCTCGGCAACTTCCGACTACTAAAACTGTCGATTTCGGATACCGTTGGAAAGCCCACAATGCCCTCTTCAATTACCACCAAAAATCTTCCCAAAACTCCAAGTGATTCGGCCGGAATAAACCCACGAAGTCAGCTACCCAAACTGGGCAAAAAAGTCCGAAAATCTGCCCAGTTTGGGTAGCTGACTTCGTGGATTTATTTCGGCCGAATCACTTGGAGTTTTGGGGAGATTTTTGGTGGTAATTGAAGAGGACATCGTGGGCTTTCCAACGGTATCCGAAATCGACAGTTTTGGTGGTCAGAAGTTGCCGAAATATTGCCTCAAACTTGCCCCAAAAATCTGAAAATCTGGGCAGATTTTCATAATTTTCGGTTGCCGACTTCGTGGGTTTATTCCAGCCGAATCACTTGGAGTCTTGGGGAGATTTTTAGTGGTAATTGAAGAGGACATCGTGGGCTTTCCAACCGTATCCGAAATCGGCGATTTTGGTGGTTGGAAGTTGCTGAAAAATTGCCTCAAATTTGGCCAAAAAATCTGAAAATTCAGTGACCGTTTTGAAAGAAATTTCAAACTTCAGTGACCGTTTCTGAAACTTTGAAACTTCAGTGACCGTTTTGAAATTTTTAGGTAACTTTAGTGACCATTTGTGAAATTAACCCAACTAGAAAACAAACCAATATCCTTAAAACAAACCACAAATTAGTGTCAACATCATTTTGGCAACCTGCATTCTTTCCTTCAGAAAGAAACCATTGTCTAGCAGTTTGCACTAATGTGGAAAAATAATTTTCTCCTAATAACATATGTACCAACAACAGAAAGATTGTTCATTCCTTTTTTCGCTCCTCTTTTTTATGTCATGGTGGTTCATTTTATTGTGATTAAAAGTTGTTTTTTGGAGAAAAAAATTAGAGCTTACTCTCAAAAAAAGTAAATTTTGATAGTAAAAAAAGTGACTTTGACGTCTATATTTGACAAAACAAGTAACTTAAGTACAACCTAAGCTTGCTGATAGCACTCTCATTTGCAAAAGAATCACATCATTTAATTAAACCTTTAAGGAGAAATGACTTTGAATTGAATGGAAAGTTAACACATAACGTATAGTCGATCATATATATTTATTCAAACATGTTACATGTACATTGTTTTTTACATTAACTTTGACATCGTTCCACATGACACCTATCATAGCTTTTGATTTTCCCAACACCCTCTCACATCGTAGACCAGACATTGGGGAAATGCCATCTTTTGATAGAATTTATTTGGGAATAATGAGTTATGAAATAATATTTTTTTGGAGAATATATGGTTAAAAAGTAAGGAAACTTTATTGGTTTGTGTGTAGAATATTTTATAATGTGAATGTTTGGTGGATAAATAATAGCAAACAATTTAATTTTTTAAAGGATGACAAACATGGCCTTAGAATATTAAGAAAAACACTCAAATTGTTTCCTAAAACATAGGGTTCTTAGCATTTCTACCAACAAATATAGAATTCTAATTTCCTACAAAGTATTTGAAGTTTTGTTCAACTTGAGAGCACCAACCATCCATCGTTCTTTTTTCTACAAAACTTGTCTTTTGGACTATTGATATCAAATCCAACAAGCTGAACAATAACTTTGTATCGATATGAAATCTAACATGCGATGCTAAAGTTTAACTCTTTCTCCGGGGCAATTAAGTTTGTCCATCAAGCTAATAATTAAATGACATTTCAGGGAAAAAAAAGGAACAGTCATGAATGAACATTTAAATCGGAATAAGAAAGTTATCCGACAACTAAAACCATCAAAGGAATTAAAATGAAGTCAAAACGTCTTCTAGGCATTGAAAATCCTTGAAAACATAACAAAGTTAATTTGTCTTGCAAAACTATGTCCTTAAAAGAGAACATATGTACTATATAAACAAACAAAAAAACTATATTAGTCTATTCAAAATATGTTCTTCTACTCCTAGGATAACCTGCTATGTATCAAAAACTCTGCAGAAGTTTTTCATATTTGCTAACTACACGTTATTGCAGAGAAACTATGTCAAAATGCATTCTACTATTACCCCACTGATGATGATGGCTGTGAGCTGTTGGACTCGCGGGAAAGTAATTCTATCAACCTCTCCTGGGTTAGTTGTTCTGATCCTTGTGGCTTGACAACAAATGTGTGAAACACTTTTTCACTTCCTGCGACAATCAATGACTGAAGAATAGTAGCCTGTGCATCCTTGATTGCTTGGACAGTCCTTGCTATGGGGTGGGTGTTCAATGGGCTGCTTACGCTCACGATGACTTTCTCATGGACCGTTTGGATATCAATGTGGGGAACTGGGTCATGCATTTCTGATTTTGGTTTAGCTTCCGAAGACAATGACTCTCCCGAAGAACTTCCAAGTTTTTCCTTCTCCAATTCCATGTCCTTCAACTTCTTCTCAAGTTCATTTATATAAGAAATAGCATCTCCCAAAAGGGAAGCCTTGTCCATCTTGGAGATATTCGGCACAACAGCTCGCAATGCATAGAATCGCTGGTTCAACTTCTCTCGTCGTTGTCTCTCTGCCTGTACATGATTGAGTGGCTCTTCTCTTCCATTGGCAGGCTTCCGGCCACGCTTCCGAGGCCTAATCTCCTCCAATAGGCTTGTATGCTTTTCCTTGCTCAAAGCCTCAACATCTGAATGCTCAGACTCGACACTAATAGGCTGAGGAATTAACTTTGAGGTCGCTCCAGTTAAATCAATCTGCATTTTCGCTGGTTTTTGTTGCTGAAAATTTTTAAGCTGAAACCCATCCTTTGCCCCATTAACAAGTTCATTTAATTTTTTCCCTGTGGCCTCACGTCTGCAAATTTCCAGTGGGTTCCCTGGTTTTACACCGTTGAATTGTGTCCATGTCGCAGCATCAAAACCATTCACAGTGTTGGCTAATGACAATCTGTTCCCACTACCAGACACATCCCATTGCCTGTCTTCCAATTTTCCAACAGGAAGGAATTGTGCACTACCCGACTCTAAATCCTTCCCAAAAAACTTGGTAACCACTTCCTGTTGGTTACCAATTGCCAAGCTACTTGTGGGGCAGTCTTCATTTATTTTGTTGGTTATCGCCGTCACTGCCGCAGATTTCTCGGCCATACCACGCAATGAAAACGACGAAAAGGAAGATCTTACTGTCTCCAGTAACTCTGAGTTTTCTGGGATGGATCGCATCGATCCTAACTCCACCACTCCAATGTCGGTGGGAATCAAAACAACAGTTTGCATACCAGCAGACTTGGCAAGGAATGACCTGATATAAAAATCAATTGATGACTTAAATAGATCCGAAATCCAGATATGCTTCCCAGATTCAAAACACTTCCCCGGACCACCTTCTCCTTTAGGGAAAGAAAAGTACATTGATGCAAGGAAGAATATTTCAGTATCTGTAATCTTATCCAATACAAAAGCATAGTTCTCCTCATCAATTCCCCCAAACAAATTGTGCAACATCTGCAAAACCATTTTCCTCATTCTTTGTTGAGTCTCGTTCCCAAGTCTAGGTTTGAAAATAAAACTAATTGTCGATTCCTCACCTTCACGAGGCTCTCGACAACACCCATCTCCCCATCCCAGGACCAAGTCACCAGACTTGGAGTACGAAAGTTGCCAGAAAATAGCATAATTCCAACTAAAATTGGCCACATCAGAACGCTCCACAAGATCTGAAAGCTTATTCTGCAAATTCTCACCATTCCCCACAGACATCAATGAGCATTCCAGTAAAACTGACTTCGAAATCAAGAAATCGAATGCCTTAGTTCCCAAAACTGCAACCGCCATAGACTTATCGTCATCATTCAATATAATATTCCCCATTCCCACACCTAGCTTCATCTCTGAACTCAGGCCACTAACAGAAAGAACTCCTACTTTAGCTACCCAGTTACCAGATAACACATCAAAAGTTCAATATCTATACATGCAAGAACTCTAAGAACCAATCCAACACAAACCCATTTTATCCCTAGTACAAAAGATGATCTTTCTCGACAAATACCCAAATGGATAAAACTCTAGCATCAGATCTCAAAAGGCCATAAATCTACACAAAACAAGAAAACCAACAAAATACACTTGTATATAAGTTGTAATTGCACTAAAAAAACCCAAAAGAATAAAATAAAGAACGGAGTTTGAACAAGAATACGCACCAGTACTCGTGGATTTCTACAATATGAAAGTTCACTAGAAAAACTCTGAGTTTCCCATAAAACTTCTCATATTCAGTTTACACATGAAGCATCTCTTGACTCTTCTCCTCTCCCTCTCTTCTTGAGTACTATAGAATGAAATGAAAGAGGAGTTTTGAAGGAGCATGGAAATATACTATGGATGGTGAGTGGTTTATATGAGGAGGAAAGGAACCATGGTTAGGTTAAAAAGTTGCAAGCATTAATCTCGTGTTTGTTTTTTATCTTATAAGCAAGCAGTGATCATGTGTTTGTTTTACCATAAACAAATCTTTTTATCCACACATTTTTAGGACTTACAATTTATTATTCACAAATGGATAAAATTTACAGCTAATGATTATTTAAATTTTTATTTAAGCACTTCCAATATTATACAATTTATTTTCACATCTCTTTGAAATTATTGATTAACATAAATAGAATATAGTTTTTTTTTTTAAATAAGACGCGGACGACAAGTTGCGAATTATTTGTAAAACTATTAACTATTGTGTTTTAGCAAACAATTTTGTTTTTTTACGATATGACGTAGACAATTAGAAGACGTCTGTTGTAAAATCAGTTAATAACAATTACTTCGTCTCTTAAATATGATCAATTCTTTTTTTGGTAGAGATGGTTGTAATAACAGATGGGGTATTTGTCGTTACCTAACTTCTCTTCGAAACACAAATTTTACTTATTCACTCAAATAATTTTTTGTACGGATTGTTTTGTGCATCGTATCACGATGTATCCATCACAAGTACTCCATACCATTTAATTTTATTCTTCCAAGTAGAAATTTTAAATTTAGAATTTTCTAATTTTTGTACTTAGATAAATGAAAAAGTGGCTTAAAAAATTCTAAGGAAAAATGACTTTTAAATTGACTTTTCATATTATCCACGTTAATTAACCACGTTGCCTAATTCTTAAATTGACTTTTCATATTATCTTTCGGAACAAAAAATGGGATCCTATTTTTAAGGCTACATTTTTATAAAATTGTTTGATAAAATTCTATGTAATTGTTTGATAAAATTTTAAATAATTTTTGACCGATAAAACTTCAATTTCAACTACACGGTTTATAAAACCCACAATTTCTATCAACTCAATAACATATTTTATCATTTTTTTTTTCCAAAATCGCTAAAAAAAAAAATTCAAAAATTTGTTTAATAGCCCCTAACTTTAAATTTAACTTCATAAATAATACTCTCTCCATCCGACAAAGATATGTTGTTTCCATTTTCACACACATTTAAGAAATTTTAATTAATATAGGCATTTATTTTTCTAATATATCCATTCATTAAATAACAATAGTTCATATTTGTTAATAACAAGTCATATTGAACAGAAAATATTATAAAATTAAAAAAATTAATTATACACTCAACAAAGAAACTTGACTAAAATTTGAAATAAATAGAAAACACATTTATCTTTATGGAATGGAAATAAAATGTTATACCATTTCGGGCCGGTTGGACATAACTTTTGCTTCTCCTTTTACTTCCTGCACAAGACCTTTTGGATGAAGTCTCTTTAATTTTTGTTTGAAAATTAATTTTTTATTTCGAAAGTGTTTTTAATTGAACCAGTTTCTTCTAAAAGCTATTCTAACAATCAAAAACACTTTCATAAAATTATTCAAACGAGTCCATCTAAAAAGACGTTCCAAAAGTCATGTCGAACGAATCCTTTGTTTGGTAACCAATAGAATGAGTTTTGGAATAGTGATTTTTTAAGAATATATGATTAAAAAGTATTAAAAAATTTGGATTTACGTACACAATATTTTATTGTAAAAAATGTGTGGTTGAAAATAAGTTTAAGAAAAAAGTTTTATTTTAAAGACTATCAAACGCGTGCTAAACCTTCTCAAGTGACATAATTCTAGAAAATTACTTAATAAATTAAATAAAAATAAAAAATAATATAATTTCAACTGAAAATCGATTTTGAAGGCACGTGTATTTTGGTGCCGTCATTTCTTACACGTTTCCCTCCTAAATGTCGCTTTCAAGAGGCTGTTCATGAAATGCACGTGACAACATCGTACGCACACGTGAGACGCTTTTATATTTTTCCTCAATTTACTATTTTGGCGTGTTCGGCGTGAGCCTTCTTATCCCCTCCAACCACCTTTGCCTCTATTCTACAGTCGCACGCGTCACTCGTTTTCGTTCTGTTTCGGAAAATAATGAAGGCTGTGTTTGGTTCCACTATTGAACGTCAAAGAAAATTCCCTTTTTTTTTTTTTTTTTTTTTTATTTCCTAAAATTCATTTTTAAACATACATTCTCACAATAAAATATTTTACATATAAATCCAATTTTTTTCTACTTTTTAACAACACATTCTCTAAAAAAGATCACCTTTCAAAATTTGTTTTCCCCAAAAAAGTCTTTTTAATAGTCATCAAACATGGGCAAAATCATAAGTTTAAAAGTTAAAGTTGATTCTAATTAAAAAAATGATTCGGTCGGCCCATGTTTGACTTAGAAAGAAGATTAAATTTTAGTGAATTTTGATAAAAATTCATCGAATGTGTGGTAGAAACATAGTGAGTTCCATAAAATATATGATTAAAATTTACTGTTATTTTTTTATTTAGATTTTAACAATCTTTTTAACTAAACCAAGACTTATTAATTAGATAATATAATTCTCATTTTCTTTTTTAAAAAAAATCTAAGACCTAGATAAGTTTTCACATCTTCTTAATACTTATTTAGTTCCATCTATTATAAAAGGAAAATTCTAGTGGTACATTATAGATACCATAATGGTATCCATAATGCCCACTTGGCTGCCCCTTATTGGGGGGTTGCCTGGCGCGTCGCCATGTGGACATTATGGATACCATTATGGTATCCATAATGTACCACTAGCACCTCCCTTTATAAAATTATATAGAAAGATAATAGTAAAAAGATAAAATAGAAATAGTCAATGGATCTGTCTGTGATTTTACTATAACGATGAAATCATATTTAGTGTTCAAATGAAAGTTATATTTTAGCCCTGTTTGGTGTTTTTTTTTTTTTTTTGGGAAAAAATTATGTTAAATAGTGAAATTTTGGAGAATGTGTGGTCAAAAAATAAATTAAAAATTGGGTTTACGTGTAGAATATTTTATTGTGTAAATATGTGGCTGAAAATGAGTAGGTTAAAAAAAAAGGTTTAAAAAAATGAGAGATAAACATAGACTTAAATAGAATACACTATTCTAGGTTAAATAAGACCTATCTAAATACTCTAATAAGACTAAATAATCATAAGAAATTATCATGTATTTTACAACACTCTTGTTTTGATTGCAAATAATTGTCTCGTTAAAATCTAATTTGAAAAAAAAAAAAACCTAGTAGGATAAAAATACCAAACAAATGAAGAAATTATAACAAATATAGAGTAATAAATTATTGTCACGTTAAAACCTAATAAAAAAGACCTATTGGGACAAAATTTGAGTGAAAGAAAAAGATTGCAACTACTCCCCAAATTTAAATTAATGAAAGTTTATTTATTAAGTCATTTATGACTTGTATATCATGTCTTCAACATCAAAATTTCATGAGGTATTGTTATGTTGTCTTATTGTAGCATTCAATCAATATTATCTTTATACACGATATTTATCAATCTTTGATAACTGTAGTACTAATTGTTAGGTTTTTAATGTAAGTGGCAAATTTGTGAAAAAAAAGAACTGAAATTAATGTGTTGTAAAAGTCAAGGAGTAAGTTGCAAATACTATTAATTGAGTTGTATTAGGTTTAGGGTTCGAGAATGGAAAGATGGAAAAAACGGCACCGCATTTTCGCTAGACTATCGCGACTTTGCTCGAGCTACAGAAATAGAAACACTGTCGCCCTCTTGTCGCCTTGCCTTTGCTCGAGCGACATCCTATCACTCATCTGTCGCCTGACTATCACTCTGTCGTGTTTCCCGAAAAGTTTTAATTCATGTTTTTAAGGCTTTTTGTCTGACCCATTCAATCCTAAACCTAAACTTATATATTAGCAAGCTTCTGAAAGGTTTTCCCAATGTTGAACATTGAGAAAACACATATTACTCCACATTCTCTTCTTCAAATAAGCTTTCAACCTTCATGTTTAGATTCATTTTTGGCATTGAAAAAATCAAATCCATAATCTAAATAACAAACTCCTACTTCCTACATATCTGTCAGAGTTGTGAAGATCAAGGAAAGGTGACTAGAGTTCCAATTGTTGGAGAACGCGGAGTTCTTTGTTGATCCACATAAGATAAACGAATTCATGAAGCCGGAGTTGGTGCGGAGCACGCAATCCAAGATGACTTTGAAAACTGCAGCTGAAAATTGGTGTAGGAGCACGCAATCCAGGAGGGTTGTGTGAATTGCAGTCACGAGGTCAAAAAGTACTGGTGGTAGTCGAGTTTGGCGGACTGTAAGCTCATAATTCGTTTATAGTGAATTGTTAACTGACAAGCCATTGGTTTTTACCCAATTGAGATCTCGGTGATCATTTTGGTTATTTACTTATTACTTTCATATAACTACGACAATTCAACTTAGGAAAATTGACTTGATTGATTAACCATTTAAAGATAATTAATAGTGACTTGTTACTATTTAATTATTAATTTCTAATTCCGCATAATCACTTATTCACCACCTCTAGGTGTAAGTTCTGTCGAATCTCGTAATTTCAAACGGTATCAGAGCCACATTTCGATTCCTGACCTATAAATTAATATAGACGAGTCAATCTCTATCCGTGCCTCCTTTTTTTTAATTGAAGTAACTATGCATACTGGAAAGTTCGAATGAGAGCATTTCTTAAAGCATTAGATGAGCATATTTGGACCAGTGTACAAAATGGTTGGACTGCACTTTCATCAACTGTTGTGGTGTTGTTACACCCACTGACATTTCTCTTTGGACTAAAGATCAAGTAGTTGATTGTAATTGGAATAGTAAAGGGTTTCATGCTCTGTTTATAGCCGTGTCTACAGAGGAGTTTAGGAGAGTGTTAATGTGTGAAACTACTAAAGAGGTTTGAGACATCTTAGAGACCACACACGAAGGTACCAAAACTTTTAAGAGCTCAAAACTGCAGATGTTTACCTCTAGGTTTGAAGAAATTAGAATAAATGACGATGAATCGTTCGATGAATTCTATGTGAAGCTTAATGATATAGTAAACTTTCAACCTAGATGAGAAGATCCCCTAGTCTAAAATAGTTCGAAAAGTCCTTAGATTCCTACATGAAAGATTTAGACCTAAGATGACCGCTATTGAAGAAAGTAAGGACTTATATGCAGTTAAGATAGATGAACTCATAGGATCTCTCCAAACATATGAACTCACCATTTCTCAACCAAAGAAGGTTAAATCTATAGCCATGAACACTAATAGGGAAGAAGAGATTGAGTCTACTGAAGCTGATAACCTTAGGGACAACGAAATAGCTTATTTCGTTAAGAAATTCCAAACGACGATGAGGAATAAGAGACAATCTCACGATAGAAAAATGATGTACATAGTAAATTCTCGAAAGATAAGATTGAGAAGAATAACTCTAGGACTTCTAGTAAGAAAACATAGTCAATTAGATGCCATGAGTGATAGGGTTTTGGTCACTATATGAATGAATGTCCTAATTTGAAGAAGAATTTGAATATTGGAAGGGGTAAGACATTAACAGTGACTTTAAGTGATGATAAATCAGATTCGAGTGTTCAGAGTGATACCTTTGGTGGTGAGGAAGAACAAAATTTAATTTTTTTCACGTCTATAGCTAAGATTGAATCTAATAAGGAGAGTGAAAAAGTGGAGAATGATGAACAAAGTGAGAATTCTAAGGATGAAACCGATATTCATGAATTTTCTCGACAATTGTTTGAGGAGAGTCTTAAAATCAAGAAGGCCAATAAAGCCGTACTAAAAAAAGTTAATGAACTTGAAAGAGAGAAATAGAAACTTTTAGGCGACCTTCAGGATTCTAACAAAAACTTGTGCGAGTTGAAACTTCTTAATGAAAATATAGAAGCTAAAGTTTTAATCCTTAACAAGTGATCTAGAAAAATCTAATACTCAACTTCATTCATTCACGAGTATACTCAGAAACTTGATAATCTGTTAGGGATGAACAAGCCTCCTGAAAATAGGCACGGTCTAGGATATGTTCAAAATGATAATATTATTGCTAGTACTTCCAAGATCACATTCGTCCCAGCCATCAACAAAGTTAGGAATCCTGCTAATCCTGAACCCAAGGGCAAGAATGTTTTAGGATCGAGGCCTACTAAACAACGTAGGATCAATCGTCTTATAATCAGCGATAACATCCGCGTAGGTTTGAACTCAAGTTTATTCCCACCTATTACCATTGTGGTGCATTAGGACACATATAACCTAAGTGTCGTAAACTTGCTCCTAGAAGTAAAAGTCAGGATATCTCAAGTAAGGTTAAATTCCTCACCAATCAGGTTAGCCACTTAATCGAGATGGTGACTTAGTTAACTAGAACCACCTCTACTTCTAAGAAAATTTGGGTTAAGAGAAATGATCTTCCTAGGTCTAATGATTAGTTGAATTGCTATGTTGCCCACGTTGCACTTAAAGCTCAAAATAACTCTATGTGGTATCTTGATAGTTCATGTTCTAGACATATGTGTGGTAGTAAATCCTTGTTCTCCACTCTCAATGATTGGAATGGCGATATGGTTACTTTTGGAGATGGGGCTACCTTACCTATCCTAGGTAAATGTACCGTTAATATATCTGGATTACCTGCTATCTTAGACGTGCTTTATGTGAAAGGTTTAAAGTCAAATTTGTTAAGTATTAGTCAAATATGTGAGGCCGATTTTGAGGTTAGTTTCATCCAGAAAAGGTGTACTGTGTATGATTCTACTGGTAACATTGTTCTCGAAAGTGTAAGAACTTCTGACAATTGTTATAGAGTTCTTCCTAATTCCAACTATGTGTGTAATAGTGCCAAGATCGTTGTGACGAAACTGCGGCATCAATGCCTTGGTCATATGAACTATAAGAGTTTGTTTAAACTTACTAAGTAGGAACTTGTTAATGGTTTACCTAAACTTGAAAATAATGAAAATACTTTGTGTGGATCGTGTCAACAAGGTAAACAGATTAGAGTAAATAATAAACAAACTTCTAAAATTTTGACAAACAAGCTGCTATAATTACTTCATATGGACTTAATGGGAGCATCTATGACTGAGAGTCTTGGTGGTGAACGACATATTTTGGTTGTGGTAGATGATTTTTTTCGATACACATGGATTGAGTTGTTGAAAGAAAAATCTGAGGTACTTAGTCTTGTCATATGTTTGTGCAGAAGGCTTAGAAATGAGAAAGACTTCAAAATATCTAGAATTCGGAGTGATCGTGAATAGGGATGGCAATTCGAATTGTTAAAACTGAAAACCGCGGTTAACCGAATCGAATGAGGCGAAAAAAATCGAACTGATGGTACAATTGGGTGGTTATGATTTTGATTTTAATGACTCGTTTCGGGGTGGGTGGGTATGGTATTTAGCAATGGTGCCCCGCGCCAAACCAATTTCCTGTTAAAAAAAAATTAATTAGGCAATTGTGCTTTTCATTATTCTTTTCCAATATTAATTGGGAAATTTTGACAATTTGGCTTTCCCAAAATTCTAGCCCAATTAACATTACTAGTAAACTCTTAACTCAGTAACCTAACTCTAACACTACACGTTAAAATTGAAAATTGAAAACCAAATTTACAAAATACTCGTCCACTCAACCAATGAACCAAATCAGATCCGTCGGCACTCTACTACCTATACCTCAGCTTCAAAATGTAGTAATCAGCAACAAAGTCTACCATCTTATGAGCACACCCCCTGAGTTGTTTTGGGTCCATTAGCTTCAAACTATCTTCCTTGTACAATTCAACAAAACCCAAATACATTATACTTGATTGCATTTTCTTTATAATATTATTTAAATATATAATGCGTGGCTCGAAAAATGTGATTTTTAGCACTGGATTGCAAAATTCGATGGAACTCCACATATCTAATGATTCATACTACTTTACTTTACAAAGAACTTTTTCCTCGTCTAAGGCAAAGAGAGCCGCAATACAGAAGTGTATCCAATGAGAGTGATTGGAACTTAGCTATGGAGATTTGTGATAAGTTGGAGATATTTTATGAAGCGACTGAATTATTTGGAAGTTGCAATATTGCTTGCATTTTCATTTGGGATAGTATTTGCTAAATTGACTTAGTATTGTGTTTTTGTTTTTATTGACTTTCTTCATAAATTTTTTTTAATTTGATGGTTGGAGTTTGGACTTATAAAAATAATTTATTTTCGTGGTTATTAACCGAACCGAATAGAACTGAGATACGAATCGAGCTGAATCGAACCGAACCGAACCGACTTACGTGGTTATGGTATGTCCAATAATTTGGTGGTGCGGTTATGATTTTGGTCGAACCGACCCCGAACCGAATCGTTGCCATCCCTAATCGTGAAAAAGAGTTTGGAAACTCTAATTTTGAGAACTTCTGACTAGAGGAGGGAATCCATCAGCCTGAGTTCTCCTCGTCGATCATTCCACAACAAAATGGAGTTGTTGAATGGAAAAATCGTGTGCTTCAAGAAATGGCTAGAGTCATGGTTCATGGTAAGGGACTAACTATGCATTTCTAGGGTGAAGCCATCAACACTACGTGTCACATAGTGAACATGGTTTACCTTAGACCTAAAACTAATAAAATACTGTATGAGATCTGGAATGGTAAAAGGCCTGCTGTCAAGTACTTTTGTGTGTTTGACAACAAGTGCTATATTCTAAAAGATGAGAAAATTTGGGCAAGTTTGACTCCAAGAGTGATGAGGGAATTTTCCTTGGATACTCTAGAAATAGTCGAGCCTATCGAGTATACAATTTCGTACACGGGTTGTGATAGAATCCATCAATGTAATGGTAGATGATGCTTGCAGTGAAGGGGATATTAGAATAGATTGGGAAGAGTTAGATCACTTGAGTGTAGATCCCGTTACGGTAACTGAACCTAAAGAAATTTCAAATCTCGATTCCTCAAACAATTCTAAAGGCCTAGAAACCTCCAATGAGGAGTCCTCACATGATGATAAAACTAAACCTCCTAAGGAGCCTTCGTCTAGAGTTAAGACTAATCATCATACGATAAATATTATTGGGAATTTAGATGAAGGGATGAGACTTCCTAAGAGGGTTTTCAACAACTTGACATTTTCTAGTTATGTGTCTTAAATTGAGCCTAAGAAAGTCGAAGATGCCTTTAGTGATGGATGTTAGGTAAATGCGATGCATGAGGAGCTAAATCAGTTTGTGAGAAACAACGTACGACATTTAGTTCCTAGGCATGATGATTCTAAATATTATAGGTTCTAAGTGGATATTTAAGAATAAAATCGATGATCAAGGTACCATAACTTGAAATAAAGCTAGGTTAGTTGTCCAAAGATATACTCAGGTTGAATGAGTTGATTTTGATGAAACTTTTGCCCCGGTAGCTCGACTTGAATCCATTAGAATTCTTCTGGCTGCTACTTGCACATTAGAATTCAAATTATTTTAAATGGATGTCAAGCGTGCTTTCTTGAATGGAATACTTCAGGAAGAAACCTATATTGAACAACTTAAATGATTTATTGATCATAAGTTTCCGCTTTATGTTTATAAATTGAACAAAGCCTTATATGATCTTAAACAAGCTCTTAGAGTTTGGTATGATAGACTAATTGTATATCTCGTGGAACATGATTTTTCTAGATGTGGTGCAAATATAACTTTATTCATTAGACATATCACCATAGTTCTGATTTTCGTCGATGACATCATTTTTTGTTCTCTTATAGATTCTCTTGCTTATGATTTCACTGAATGCATGAAGCAAGAATTTGAGATGAGTATGGTTGGTGAATTAAATTACTTTCTTAGTTTCCAAGTTAAACAAATTGATGACGGGTTGTTCATATCTCAATCGAAGTATGCTAAAGACATTGTCAAACGTTTTGGACTAGATAACAAGAAACATACTAGAACCCCTGTGAGCACTAGTATCAGTTTGGTTATGACCCTACATGTAAGAGTGTTGATCAGGAACTATACATGAGTATGACATCTAGTTTACTTCATCTGACTTCAAGTAGAAATAACATTTAGTTTTAGGGTATGTGCGCGCTTTCAGGTTCATCCCAAGGAATCCCACTTGAGTGCCGTGCATCGTATCATTAGATATATCAATGGAACCATAGATTATAGAATCATGTACTCTCGGGACTTTAATTTTGACCTTGCTAGCTATTCCGATGCTGATTGGGTTGGAAATGTCGATGATAGAAAAAGTATTTCTGGGGGCTATTTTTATGTTGGTGCTAATCTTGTATCTTGGATGAGTAAGAAATAAAATTCTATCTCATTATCTACGACAGATGCCTAAAATATATAATTGCAGGAAGTTGCTGCACTCAACTATTTGGATGAAGCAGATGTTGAATGATTATGGAATTGAATAAGGAACTATGACAGTGTTTTGTGATAACACTAATATGTTCAAAAATCCCGTTCAACACTCTTGAACCAAACATATTGATATACGACATCATTTTATTCGAGAACTTGTAGAGACCTATGTTGTAACTCTTGAGCACATCTCTATTGAAAACCAATTAGCTAACCTATTT
>CM032633.1:15469764-15525233 GCA_019097785.1 Fraxinus excelsior | reverse complement strand
GTTCCGTTCCGTTCCGTTCTGTTCGGTTCCTACTATAATTAATTTTTTAACATTTATAATAACACTATATAAATATATTTAGAAAACTTTGTCAGTGCGTCTTGAATAATTAATCCATAATATATTAGAAAGTTTTCACAAAATGCTAACACTTTAGTACTAGACAATATAGATCACAATTTGTTTTTGTTCCTTCCCTCAAACAGTTACTACTCCACTGCTTACCTACCAAAAGGTAACATATAAAAGCATCTAACTATGTTCTCCATTTTGAGAAGTGGTACCAAAATCATTCCTATTTTCTGAAAACATTGTGAGAAGTGAGGCAATCTCAACGTGCTCAGTACTTTCACCGAGTGAATCTGCGTGTGAATATTGACCGGGTTCAATTTTAGCTTTTACAAATGAATGTAATATTTTAAAGTATTAAAAATACTTACCAACTATGTAATGTAATCATCGATTGCTTGACTTGCCATGTACCATTAAAATGTTAATAATTTCTTGAGTACCATGTAAAGAAAAAGAATTCAGTAACTAGAGCTGGAAATCTCTGTGCAAAGCTCTTGGAAGGCTTAAAAAATTTGTCGTTGTAAACACGATAAAAGAACGAAAGCACTGTTAGCGTTAAGAGAGTAAAATCTCACGTCTCTTAAATATGAAAAGAATAATTACGAGAGTACTCCAACTTAGTGTGGGAACTAGAAGGAGGAGGACTTCTTCAAGTTGAGAGAAAATGACTAATGACTGGACGAGAAACATGTTGTGCGGCAGGAATGGACTGGAGAGAGAAGAAGAAGAGAAGACCGAAAATTCTAGGGCTCTTTCCCTTTTATATTTAGTGACTTTTTTTGCAATTTTTTTTATGTTGGTCGGTTTGGGTTATATTCAATATACTTAAAGCCCAAATGCTCAATTGTAAAAAAAAAAAAAAAATTCGGTTCTTATTCGGTTCTTCGGTTCTTGGTCTAGAACCAATAACCGAACCAAACCCGTCGGTTCTCGATTCGGATACCCGTTCGGGTTTTTAATTTAAGAAAACCCGTTCGGTTCGGTTCGGTTCGGTTCGGACATTTTGCCCAGCCCTAACTTTTGCTTCTCCTTTTACTTCCTGCACAAGACCTTTTGGATGAAGTCTCTTTAATTTTTGTTTGAAAATTAATTTTTTATTTCGAAAGTGTTTTTAATTGAACCAGTTTCTTCTAAAAGCTATTCTAACAATCAAAAACACTTTCATAAAATTATTCAAACGAGTCCATCTAAAAAGACGTTCCAAAAGTCATGTCGAACGAATCCTTTGTTTGGTAATCAATAGAATGAGTTTTGGAATAGTGATTTTTTAAGAATATATGATTAAAAAGTATTAAAAAATTTGGATTTACGTACACAATATTTTATTGTAAAAAATGTGTGGTTGAAAATAAGTTTAAGAAAAAAGTTTTATTTTAAAGACTGCTAAACCTTCTCAAGTGACATAATTCTAGAAAATTACTTAATAAATTAAATAAAAATAAAAAATAATATAATTTCAACTGAAAATCGATTTTGAAGGCACGTGTATTTTGGTGCCGTCATTTCTTACACGTTTCCCTCCTAAATGTCGCTTTCAAGAGGCTGTTCATGAAATGCACGTGACAACATCGTACGCACACGTGAGACGCTTTTATATTTTTCCTCAATTTACTATTTTGGCGTGTTCGGCGTGAGCCTTCTTATCCCCTCCAACCACCTTTGCCTCTATTCTACAGTCGCACGCGTCACTCGTTTTCGTTCTGTTTCGGAAAATAATAAAGGCTGTGTTTCGTTCCACTATTGAACGTCAAAGAAAATTCCCTTTTTTTTTTTTTTTTTTTTATTTCCTAAAATTCATTTTTAAACATACATTCTCACAATAAAATATTTTACATATAAATCCAATTTTTTTCTACTTTTTAACAACACATTCTCTAAAAAAAATCACCTTTCAAAATTTGTTTTCCCCAAAAAAGTCTTTTTAATAGTCATCAAACATGGGCAAAATCATAAGTTTAAAAGTTAAAGTTGATTCTAATTAAAAAAATGATACGGTCGGGTCGGCCCATGTTTGACTTAGAAAGAAAATTAAATTTTAGTGAATTTTGATAAAAATTCATCGAATGTGTGGTAGAAACGTAGTGAGTTCCATAAAATATATGATTAAAATTTACTGTTATTTTTTTATTTAGATTTTAACAATCTTTTTAACTAAACCAAGACTTATTAATTAGATAATATAATTCTCATTTTCTTTTTTAAAAAAAATCTAAGACCTAGATAAGTTTTCACATCTTCTTAATACTTATTTAGTTCCATCTATTATAAAAGGAAAATTCTAGTGGTACATTATAGATACCATAATGGTATCCATAATGCCCACTTGGCTGCCCCTTATTGGGGGGTTGCCTGGCGCGTCGCCATGTGGACATTATGGATACCATTATGGTATCCATAATGTACCACTAGCACCTCTCTTTATAAAATTATATAGAAAGATAATAGTAAAAAGATAAAATAGAAATAGTCAATGGATCTGTCTGTGATTTTACTATAACGATGAAATCATATTTAGTGTTCAAATGAAAGTTATATTTTAGCCCTGTTTGGTGTTTTTTTTTTTTGGGAAAAAATTATGTTAAATAGTGAAATTTTGGAGAATGTGTGGTCAAAAAATAAATTAAAAATTGGGTTTATGTGTAGAATATTTTATTGTGTAAATATGTGGCTGAAAATGAGTAGGTTAAAAAAAAAGGTTTAAAAAAATGAGAGATAAACATAGACTTAAATAGAATACACTATTCTAGGTTAAATAAGACCTATCTAAATACTCTAATAAGACTAAATAATCATAAGAAATTATCATGTATTTTACAACACTCTTGTTTTGATTGCAAATAATTGTCTCGTTAAAATCTAATTTGAAAAAAAAAAAAACTAGTAGGATAAAAATACCAAACAAATGAAGAAATTATAACAAATATAGAGTAATAAATTATTGTCACGTTAAAACCTAATAAAAAAGACCTATTGGGACAAAATTTGAGTGAAAGAAAAAGATTGCAACTACTCCCCAAATTTAAATTAATGAAAGTTTATTTATTAAGTCATTTATGACTTGTATATCATGTCTTCAACATCAAAATTTCATGAGGTATTGTTATGTTGTCTTATTATAGCATTCAATCAATATTATCTTTATACAAGATATTTATCAATCTTTGATAACTGTAGTACTAATTGTTAGGTTTTTAATGTAAGTGGCAAATTTGTGAAAAAAAAAGAACTGAAATTAATGTGTTGTAAAAGTCAAGGAGTAAGTTGCAAATACTATTAATTGAGTTGTATTAGGTTTAGGGTTCGAGAATGGAAAGATGGAAAAAACGGCACCGCATTTTCGCTAGACTATCGCGACTTTGCTCGAGCTGCAGAAATAGAAACACGTCGCCCTCTTGTCGCCTTGCCTTTGCTCGAGCGACATCCTATCACTCATCTGTCGCCTGACTATCACTCTGTCGTGTTTCCCGAAAAGTTTTAATTCATGTTTTTAAGGCTTTTTGTCTGACCCATTCAATCCTAAACCTAAACTTATATATTAGCAAGCTTCTGAAAGGTTTTCCCAATGTTGAACATTGAGAAAACACATATTACTCCACATTCTCTTCTTCAAATAAGCTTTCAACCTTCATGTTTAGATTCATTTTTGGCATTGAAAAAATCAAATCCATAATCTAAATAACAAACTCCTACTTCCTACATATCTGTCAGAGTTGTGAAGATCAAGGAAAGGTGACTAGAGTTCCAATTGTTGGAGAACGCGGAGTTCTTTGTTGATCCACAGAAGATAAACGAATTCATGAAGCCGAAGTTGGTGCGGAGCACGCAATCCAAGATGACTTTGAAAACTGCAGCTGAAAATTGGTGTAGGAGCACGCAATCCAGGAGGGTTGTGTGAATTGCAGTCACGAGGTCAAAAAGTACTGGTGGTAGTCGAGTTTGGCGGACTGTAAGCTCATAATTCGTTTATAGTGAATTGTTAACTGACAAGCCATTGGTTTTTACCCAATTGAGATCTCGGTGATCATTTTGGTTATTTACTTATTGCTTTCATATAACTACGACAATTCAACTTAGGAAAATTGACTTGATTGATTAACCATTTAAAGATAATTAATAGTGACTTGTTACTATTTAATTATTAATTTCTAATTCCGCATAATCACTTATTCACCCCCTCTAGGTGTAAGTTCTGTCGAATCTCGTAATTTCAAACGGTATCAGAGCCACATTTCGATTCCTGACCTATAAATTAATATAGACGAGTCAATCTCTATCCGTGCCTCCTTTTTTTTAATTGAAGTAACTATGCATACTGGAAAGTTCGAATGAGAGCATTTCTTAAAGCATTAGATGAGCATATTTGGACCAGTGTACAAAATGGTTGGACTGCACTTTCATCAACTGTTGTGGTGTTGTTACACCCACTGACATTTCTCTTTGGACTAAAGATCAAGTAGTTGATTGTAATTGGAATAGTAAAGGGTTTCATGCTCTGTTTATAGCCGTGTCGACAGAGGAGTTTAGGAGAGTGTTAATGTGTAAAACTACTAAAGAGGTTTGAGACATCTTAGAGACCACACACGAAGGTACCAAAACTTTTAAGAGCTCAAAACTGCAGATGTTTACCTCTAGGTTTGAAGAAATTAGAATAAATGACGATGAATCGTTCGATGAATTCTATGTGAAGCTTAATGATATAGTAAACTTTCAACCTAGATGAGAAGATCCCCTAGTCTAAAATAGTTCGAAAAGTCCTTAGATTCCTACATGAAAGATTTAGACCTAAGATGACCGCTATTGAAGAAAGTAAGGACTTATATGCAGTTAAGATAGATGAACTCATAGGATCTCTCCAAACATATGAACTCACCATTTCTCAACCAAAGAAGGTTAAATCTATAGCCATGAACACTAATAGGGAAGAAGAGATTGAGTCTACTGAAGCTGATAACCTTAGGGACGACGAAATAGCTTATTTCGTTAAGAAATTCCAAACGACGATGAGGAATAAGAGACAATCTCACGATAGAAAAATGATGTACATAGTAAATTCTCGAAAGATAAGATTGAGAAGAATAACTCTAGGACTTCTAGTAAGAAAACATAGTCAATTAGATGCCATGAGTGATAGGGTTTTGGTCACTATATGAATGAATGTCCTAATTTGAAGAAGAATTTGAATATTGGAAGGGGTAAGACATTAACAGTGACTTTAAGTGATGATAAATCAGATTCGAGTGTTCAGAGTGATACCTTTGGTGGTGAGGAAGAACAAAATTTAATTTTTTTCACGTCTATAGCTAAGATTGAATCTAATAAGGAGAGTGAAAAAGTGGAGAATGATGAACAAAGTGAGAATTCTAAGGATGAAACCGATATTCATGAATTTTCTCGACAATTGTTTGAGGAGAGTCTTAAAATCAAGAAGGCCAATAAAGCCGTACTAAAAAAAGTTAATGAACTTGAAAGAGAGAAATAGAAACTTTTAGGCGACCTTCAGGATTCTAACAAAAACTTGTGCGAGTTGAAACTTCTTAATGAAAATATAGAAGCTAAAGTTTTAATCCTTAACAAGTGATCTAGAAAAATCTAATACTCAACTTCATTCATTCACGAGTATACTCAGAAACTTGATAATCTGTTAGGGATGAACAAGCCTCCTGAAAATAGGCACGGTCTAGGATATGTTCAAAATGATAATATTATTGCTAGTACTTCCAAGATCACATTCGTCCCAGCCATCAACAAAGTTAGGAATCCTGCTAATCCTGAACCCAAGGGCAAGAATGTTTTAGGATCGAGGCCTACTAAACAACGTAGGATCAATCGTCTTATAATCAGCGATAACGTCCGCGTAGGTTTGAACTCAAGTTTATTCCCACCTATTACCATTGTGGTGCATTAGGACACATATAACCTAAGTGTCGTAAACTTGCTCCTAGAAGTAAAAGTCAGGATATCTCAAGTAAGGTTAAATTCCTCACCAATCAGGTTAGCCACTTAATCGAGATGGTGACTTAGTTAACTAGAACCACCTCTACTTCTAAGAAAATTTGGGTTAAGAGAAATGATCTTCCTAGGTCTAATGATTAGTTGAATTGCTATGTTGCCCACGTTGCACTTAAAGCTCAAAATAACTCTATGTGGTATCTTGATAGTTCATGTTCTAGACATATGTGTGGTAGTAAATCCTTGTTCTCCACTCTCAATGATTGTAATGGCGACATGGTTACTTTTGGAGATGGGGCTACCTTACCTATCCTAGGTAAATGTACCGTTAATATATCTGGATTACCTGCTATCTTAGACGTGCTTTATGTGAAAGGTTTAAAGTCAAATTTGTTAAGTATTAGTCAAATATGTGAGGCCGATTTTGAGGTTAGTTTCATCCAGAAAAGGTGTACTGTGTATGATTCTACTGGTAACATTGTTCTCGAAAGTGTAAGAACTTCTGACAATTGTTATAGAGTTCTTCCTAATTCTAACTATGTGTGTAATAGTGCCAAGATCGTTGTGACGAAACTGCGGCATCAATGCCTTGGTCATATGAACTATAAGAGTTTGTTTAAACTTACTAAGTAGGAACTTGTTAATGGTTTACCTAAACTTGAAAATAATGAAAATACTTTGTGTGGATCGTGTCAACAAGGTAAACAGATTAGAGTAAATAATAAACAAACTTCTAAAATTTTGACAAACAAGCTGCTATAATTACTTCATATGGACTTAATGGGAACATCTAGGACTGAGAGTCTTGGTGGTGAACGACATATTTTGGTTGTGGTAGATGATTTTTTTCGATACACATGGATTGAGTTGTTGAAAGAAAAATCTGAGGTACTTAGTCTTGTCATATGTTTGTGCAGAAGGCTTAGAAATGAGAAAGACTTCAAAATATCTAGAATTCGGAGTGATCGTGAATAGGGATGGCAATTCGAATTGTTAAAACTGAAAACCGCGGTTAACGGAATCGAATGAGGCGAAAAAAATCGAACTGATGGTACAATTGGGTGGTTATGATTTTGATTTTAATGACTCGTTTCGGGGTGGGTGGGTATGGTATTTAGCAATGGTGCCCCGCGCCAAACCAATTTCCTGTTAAAAAAAAATTAATTAGGCAATTGTGCTTTTCATTATTCTTTTCCAAAATTAATTGGGAAATTTTGACAATTTGGCTTTCCCAAAATTCTAGCCCAATTAACATTACTAGTAAACTCTTAACTCAGTAACCTAACTCTAACACTACACGTTAAAATTGAAAATTGAAAACCAAACTTACAAAATACTCGTCCACTCAACCAATGAACCAAATCAGATCCGTCGGCACTCTACTACCTATACCTCAGCTTCAAAATGTAGTAATCAGCAACAAAGTCTACCATCTTATGATCACACCCCTTGAGTTGTTTTGGGTCCATTAGCTTCAAACTATCTTCCTTGTACAATTCAACAAAACCCAAATACATTATACTTGATTGCATTTTCTTTATAATATTATTTAAATATATAATGCGTGGCTCGAAAAATGTGATTTTTAGCACTGGATTGCAAAATTCGATGGAACTCCACATATCTAATGATTCATACTACTTTACTTTACAAAGAACTTTTTCCTCGTCTAAGGCAAAGAGAGCCGCAATACAGAAGTGTATCCAATGAGAGTGATTGGAACTTAGCTATGGAGATTTGTGATAAGTTGGAGATATTTTATGAAGCGACTGAATTATTTGGAAGTTGCAATATTGCTTGCATTTTCATTTGGGATAGTATTTGCTAAATTGACTTAGTATTGTGTTTTTGTTTTTATTGACTTTCTTCATAAATTTTTTTTTAATTTGATGGTTGGAGTTTGGACTTATAAAAATAATTTATTTTCGTGGTTATTAACCGAACCGAACAGAACCGAGATACGAATCGAGCTGAATCGAACCGAACCGAACCGACTTACGTGGTTATGGTATGTCCAAAATTTGGTGGTGCGGTTATGATTTTGGTCGAACCGACCCCGAACCGAATAGTTGCCATCCCTAATCGTGAAAAAGAGTTTGGAAACTCTAATTTTGAGAACTTCTGACTAGAGGAGGGAATCCATCAGCCTGAGTTCTCCTCGTCGATCATTCCACAACAAAATGGAGTTGTTGAATGGAAAAATCGTGTGCTTCAAGAAATGGCTAGAGTCATGGTTCATGGTAAGGGACTAACTATGCATTTCTAGGGTGAAGCCATCAACACTACGTGTCACATAGTGAACATGGTTTACCTTAGACCTAAAACTAATAAAATACTGTATGAGATCTGGAATGGTAAAAGGCCTGCTGTCAAGTACTTTTGTGTGTTTGACAACAAGTGCTATATTCTAAAAGATGAGAAAATTTGGGCAAGTTTGACTCCAAGAGCGATGAGGGAATTTTCCTTGGATACTCTAGAAATAGTCGAGCCTATCGAGTATACAATTTCGTACACGGGTTGTGATAGAATCCATCAATGTAATGGTAGATGATGCTTGCAGTGAAGGGGATATTAGAATAGATTGGGAAGAGTTAGATCACTTGAGTGTAGATCCCGTTACGGTAACTGAACCTAAAGAAATTTCAAATCTCGATTCCTCAAACAATTCTAAAGGCCTAGAAACCTCCAATGAGGAATCCTCACATGATGATAAAACTAAACCTCCTAAGGAGCCTTCGTCTAGAGTTAAGACTAATCATCATACGATAAATATTATTGGGAATTTAGATGAAGGGATGAGACTTCCTAAGAGGGTTTTCAACAACTTGACATTTTCTAGTTATGTGTCTTAAATTGAGCCTAAGAAAGTCGAAGATGCCTTTAGTGATGGATGTTAGGTAAATGCGATGCATGAGGAGCTAAATCAGTTTGTGAGAAACAACGTACGACATTTAGTTCCTAGGCATGATGATTCTAAATATTATAGGTTCTAAGTGGATATTTAAGAATAAAATCGATGATCAAGGTACCATAACTTGAAATAAAGCTAGGTTAGTTGTCCAAAGATATACTCAGGTTGAGTGAGTTGATTTTGATGAAACTTTTGCCCCGGTAGCTCAACTTGAATCCATTAGAATTCTTCTGGCTGCTACTTGCACATTAGAATTCAAATTATTTTAAATGGATGTCAAGCGTGCTTTCTTGAATGGAATACTTCAGGAAGAAACCTATATTGAACAACTTAAATGATTTATTGATCATAAGTTTCCGCTTTATGTTTATAAATTGAACAAAGCCTTATATGATCTTAAACAAGCTCCTAGAGTTTGGTATGATAGACTAATTGTATATCTCGTGGAACATGATTTTTCTAGATGTGGTGCAAATATAACTTTATTCATTAGACATATCACCATAGTTCTGATTTTCGTCGATGACATCATTTTTTGTTCTCTTATAGATTCTCTTGCTTATGATTTCGCTGAATGCATGAAGCAAGAATTTGAGATGAGTATGGTTGGTGAATTAAATTACTTTCTTAGTTTCCAAGTTAAACAAATTGATGACGGGTTGTTCATATCTCAATCGAAGTATGCTAAAGACATTGTCAAACGTTTTGGACTAGATAACAAGAAACATACTAGAACCCCTGTGAGCACTAGTATCAGTTTGGTTATGACCCTACATGTAAGAGTGTTGATCAGGAACTATACATGAGTATGACATCTAGTTTACTTCATCTGACTTCAAGTAGAAATAACATTTAGTTTTAGGGTATGTGCGCGCTTTCAGGTTCATCCCAAGGAATCCCACTTGAGTGCCGTGCATCGTATCATTAGATATATCAATGGAACCATAGATTATGGAATCATGTACTCTCGGGACTTTAATTTTGACCTTGCTAGCTATTCCGATGCTGATTGGGTTGGAAATGTCGATGATAGAAAAAGTACTTCTGGGGGCTATTTTTATGTTGGTGCTAATCTTGTATCTTGGATGAGTAAGAAATAAAATTCTATCTCATTATCTACGACAGATGCCTAAAATATATAATTGCAGGAAGTTGCTGCACTCAACTATTTGGATGAAGCAGATGTTGAATGATTATGGAATTGAATAAGGAACTATGACAGTGTTTTGTGATAACACTAATATGTTCAAAAATCCCGTTCAACACTCTTGAACCAAACATATTGATATACGACATCATTTTATTCGAGAACTTGTAGAGACCTATGTTGTAACTCTTGAGCACATCTCTATTGAAAACCAATTAGCTAACCTATTTACCAAACCATTAGCTGGTCTGAGATTTGAATCTCTTAGGACGGTTATTGGTGTTTGTGTACCTTTGTAGTTAGGTTTTTTGGTACATGCTAGTGCTTTAGTATTGTGTGACATTGATTTATACATGTATCATATTTGTTTATTTGTTTTCTAGGTAGAAAATTCATGCATATTTATTTTCTTGTTTGTTATTATTATTACTTTTGTGTGCTTGGTGCATTCTTGTTTTAAAATAAAAAAAAAATGAAAAAAAATGTGAGACTTTGTTTTTACACCATAAAATACAATATACTTGAATTTGTTTGTTGTGAACAAGTATGAGTTTAATCAATAAACTGTAACATAGTTTTCATTGTTGGTTTAGATTATTTATGAAGTATTTACTATAGGTGTCTTCGTGTACAATCTGCACTGCACACACTATGATATTGTTAGCGTGACTCTACCACGTGTATGAGATTTTGGATGTCATTCACATGTTAGTAATGTGACTTTGAACATGAATTGACCTTATTTATTAGACCTAAGCTCAAGTTTATCCTTGATAATAAAAAGCTTAATATCTTATATTCTTTTTCGGAGCATATTTGACTCGAGCAATTAAGCCTATGGGATTTCTCATAACCTGATGCCTATGGTCAATTGACTTGGGTTAACTAGCCTAAACCTCGTTGCATGGTTCATTTTCATTGCTTAAAGAAGAAGAGTTTGTACTTAAGATGTGAAAAATAATAATAATCTTAAAATATTGAAAGATGTGAAAATAAATTATACTCAAAGTCAGAGGGAGAAAAAAGTTTTTCATACAAAATGAGCTTTTCTGTATAGGTTCTAATGTGTTTTAAATTATTTTACTTTCATAAGTAGAGGAATACACTTATTGGCAATGATGTTTAGCGTGTCCTTTTTTCACAAAATTAAGGTTTATAGTCCTAATTCTAAAGGATTAGTAACACTTTACACATATGGGTTACTTATACAATTTACTCCATGCCAACTTGAGTTATGTATGTAGGAAGGATTACTGTCCGTTGTTTATACTTATGCATGCTAACAACTGCATTTTTGGATTGTTGTATTTTAATTATTGGTCCCTTGTCATTTGTGACAAAAAGGGGAGAATGATTGAAGAATTTTTTTTTTTTTTTTTGGTTTTTGAGTTTTTGATATATTTAATTTTTTTGATTCGGAGGTATATAATATTCGTTTAAGTTAGATTAAGTTTTGATGTTTAGTGATATCAATACTTCTTTTGGTATGTTGGTTTATATTGATATTACATCTTAATTTAACTGGTATAACTTATGGTTAATTGTTTGAATTGCGTTTAATTATCATATTACTCTTTTACGTGTTTTTACACTGGGTATTGAGTTGTCTGTTCCAGGAAACAAGTTGACAAAGGAAAAACACATTTAGGCAAGACAACTGGTTTAACATTAGTAGTTGCCTTGGTTTGTATTTTTACTACCTTATCTTTAGATTTGTAGTTTTGTCACAGAATACCAAATCCTCGCTTGTTAGTTTTTTAATGTAATTGGCAAATTTGTGAACAAAAAGAATTAGAATTAATGTGTTGTAAAAGTTAAGGAGTAAGCTACAAATACTATTAATTGAATTGTATTAGGTTTAGGGTTCGAGAATGGAAATAAGGAAAAAATGGTGCCGCAATTTTACTAGACTGTCGCCCTAACTTTGCTCGAGCGGCAGATACAGAAACATTATCGTTCTCTTGTTGCCTAACTTTTGCTCGAGCTACAGTGTTTCAAAAAATCTTAATTCGCGTTTTTAAGGCTTTTTGGTAGGTATAGTCGATCCTAAACCTAAACTATGAATACCAGCAAGCCTTTTGAATGGTTTTCCTAAAGTTGAATATTGAGAAAACACATACTGCTCCATATCCTTTCTTTAAATAAGCTTTCAACCTTCATGCTTTGATTTATTTTTGGCATTGAAAATATCAAATCCGTAATCTAAATATCAAACTGTTTCCTCCTACACATTTGTTGTCAGATTTCTAAAAATCAAGGAAGGGTAACTAGAGTTCCAGTTGTTGAAGAACACAGAGTTCTTCGTTGATCCACAGAAGATAGAAGAGTTCATGAAGCCGGGAGTTGGTACATGAGCATACAATCCAGGAGGGCTTTGAAAACTACAATTGAGAGTTGGTACATGAGCATGCAATCCGAGAGGGCTGTGTGAATTGCACTCGGGAGGTCAGAAAGTACTGGTTGTAGTCGAGTTTGACGGACTGTAATTATATAATTCGTTCATAGTAGATTGTTGACAGGCAAAGTGCAATGAGTTTTTACCCACTTGAGGTTTCTTGTTTACTTATTGCTTTCATATAACTGCGACAATTCAACTTAGCAAAATTGACTTGATTGATTAACTATCAAGAGATAATTAATAGTGACTTGTTGCTATAATTATTATTTTTTAATTCTACATAATCACCTATTCACCCCACTTTAGGTGTAATTGGGTCGAATCTCGTAATTTCACTAATGATTGTTCATAAAAAATATATAATGTTATTCTCTCATGAGTTTCGTTTAAAATTTGTAACATGTAAGAGTACTATTTTAAAAGTAAATGTCTTGTAGATTAGGAACATTCACAACACACAATATGCCTCGTTAATACCTTACTAGAGAAAAATCATGTAGTGAATGTCATAGTTATATATATGAAAACAATATATTAATCTTTTGAATACGCTACAAAAGTTGTTTCGTTCAAATCATTATCAAGAAAATTGAAGGAAACAAAATTTTGATTAAGAAAAAAGTGAAATTTATATTCACTCCTTCATGATAATATTACTTGAATTATATGCCGCAAACAAATTAGTTTTTTCAAGGATAGTATTAATAATCATGTCATATGAGTTGGTTATAACTACAATACATGTTAAATATCATGTTTTATCATAATAACAATGTATAGACTTATGATTGCACCTATAATACGATAATTTATTTGTTTTGTACAAGTTTTTGTGAAATTCATTATGTTGAAAGTCATTCATTGGATGTTACAATTTCATTTTTTTTAAAATTTACTTTGCACATTTAGGTGTTAGAATTGCAGTCCCAGAAATTTCATATTTCTCTAGCAATTTCAATTGGACGATTCTATCATTTGTATAATTCAATTATTTCAATAATACCTTAATGTTATCATTAATTATTTTGTCAACTATTTAGTTATGATGAATATTTATTTGACACATTCATTACCTCAATTTTCGTTTTTCAATATGTATATAATTTATTTAATCATATTTGACAGATTCATTACCTTTCTATTTTTCAATATGTATTTGATTTATTCAATGACCTGAACAATATTATTATGAATTATTTTGTCAATTATTTAATTATAATCAATGTATATTCGAAATATTCATTCCACTTGATTGGATAGAATATTAAATTCATTATGTTTTATTTTTTGGAAATAAAGATGAATAATTTTAGAGTGTTCTTCCAATTAATGATTTATTCGATGAATGTTAAGATATAAAGAAGGTAAATGAGGGAAAATAATGCGTATTTATAATAAATAATCTCAATTGATATATTCAATGCATATTAAATGAATATGAAGAAATGATGGTATTAGTTGGATGTTCAATTTAGATGAAACAGGTAAATGACGAGACTATTCTAATTGACTTTCTCAACTAGTTAAATTATTTTCCGAAAATGGTTTTTATTTCATTTGAGTCAAATGTTTATTTTTCATAAAAACTTTGTATTAATTATTTTTTATATTATCACATCTTTAAATATTATTTTTATAGCACTATAAATTATTTAAGAATAACGTGTAATGCACGTTCAACTATGACTAGTCATGTACAAACTTATTGTTGATAATTTTTTTTGATTCACTTCTTTTCCATTATGACACAACTTATTAACATATCTCAATTAAATATTTCACGTATATGAACTGTTGGCAAATTATTTAATTTGCCATGTGGGCCCACATATGTAATTAATTGTGTATAAATGCTATCTTAAACTTTATTCCAAAATTAAAGTGATCTAATAAAGAATTAAGTGATTAGGCTTTGAGCCTCTAAATAAAGTGTGGACTGAAGTGTATGTGTAGAGATCGAATCCATTAGAGTTTGTATTTGACGATGTGCCAAATATATATGGAAACTATATATAGGATTATGATCCTCAATTCATATGTGATTTTCTCATTTTTGGTGTCATCCCATTAACACAAGAATATTAGAAAAAGCATATTAAAGAGGAAGATCCATAAATTCAAAATCAAGAATCAAGAAGAAGATTTGAAGCAATTAAAGTGAAGAAGAAGAAATCAAGATACAAATCAATGGATCAAGGTATGTTCCGCGTTAATTAAGTTTCTTGGTGATTTGACATGAAAATCTTGACAATTATGTAAAATTTATAAAGTTTAAGTTTCATAAAAAAAATTCAACGTGAACCTCTTCTAAAGTTTTACAATTTACTATGCCTATATATTTATTAAGAGTTTATGCTTCCTCAATGATATTATCTTTATTATTTGCTCCATTTTCATTTGGAGATTTTTATTTTGGAATCGAATGTTATCATGCTTCAAGCGTGATATTGATTTATCAAATATAATGTTATTGAATTGTTTTTCTAGAATGTTAATTTAAGTTAGAGCATTTAAACTGGTGTGTGGGATATCATTAATCTCTTTGATTAGTAAATATATATAAATGAATTATTTTTTAAACTTGTGGTTCGAATTATCTTTTGTAAAAAATTAGATAATATAATGATGCGTTATAAAATATAATTAGTTAGATTTTAAAATATTATATAAGGATTCAAACTAGACATATATTCTCAACATTCGTTAATATCTATCTTAGTGTAATGTGGTGGAGCGATTGAAGATATATTGCTCCATAAAAATTATTAGATGGAAATATTGGGCTATGACCATAAGCCTAATATTGCTGGAAGAACTTGATGTTGGTATGATCCTATCGTTTTGCTTCATATGAAATAGCATTCCCTTGAAAGAAATGCGACACACTTTGTTCTCAATTATAATGATTTATAAATTAATTGGAAGCACTTAACAATTGATTGCGTTAAATCATTTATCGTTACCCCAACTAATATTTATCAAGTTTGTGATGTAGATTCATTAGCATTGAAAAGACTCTTTGTCTTGATGGTATAATATGAAAATTATGCTTATAATTTAAATTTTGAGCAAGTAATATCGCAAACTCTTATAATAACATGCAATATTTAGTGGATATATCTATTAGATACAAATAATATTTAGATAGTCGTATGGATGATGATGGATCTCATGTATCACCATAATTAATTTTTAAGATTATAAGGTTTTAGTTTATCTTTAACTAGTGATTGTCAGTGATCCATTTATATGTGAATTCATTGGATTGGAATATTTTCTGGTTCTTTGAATTTCAATTCGATTTCTTAATAATTTTCGCATCATTTTTTAATCCGGGATGGTGTGACCGATCATGCCAAACAATTAAATTTTCAAGACATTGAATTTCTGGTTCAATATAATATTTTTATGATTGAATTAATATTTGTATAGTACAAATTAAAATAATAGTAGCATAATATTAGGTCTTTTAGAACCTTCAATCAAATTTGTAGAACTTGAAATTTTATTATGTTATCTTCAATTATTCATCCATATCTTCTTTATGAAATCGTGATAAAATCAACAAGATGATGGAGATACACTGGGTACCTATAATTAAACAAGTTAACAAATATTGTCTATTGCGACTTTATCCTATTTAATAAAGGACTAAATAACATAACATAAGTGGATGGAAAATAACTTCATCCATGATATAAAATTAACATAATGCGTATAAATTTTGATACAAGACAATGTCATCAAAACCAATATAACCCTATTCCCTAGGCGAGCCCCTTCTCCCAGATGAGACCTTCACCAACGAGCAATTCCGACTTTCTCAGACTATTTGATCAGGATATGTTTCTGACCAGATGCATGACTATATTGATGTATCATGCGAGGGGTTTACCCTCGTGAGCCCCATTGAGTCATTTACACTTATTCGTTATATTTATTCCCTTATTTTTTGCCTTCATTTATTTTGAGACTATTTTTGCAATTTATCATTTACTGGAGGTTAGTTCAAGTGTGACTACTGTTAAATTTTTTACCAGGGTTAGGTCAAGTGTTCACCATACTTTGTCTTGATGGTAAAAACCGGATCAAACGATTTTGTTGGTGAGACAATTACAATCAAAGATCAAGTGTAAATACAACCAACAAATCTTCTTGTCTAACTATGAGTTTCACCTCATAAATTCACTAGTCTAGATGCTTCAACTAGCATTAAAGGAGAAATAGCTATTTGAGAGGGATATATTTGAATTTCATGCATTCTTTTGCAAATGAGGGGGTATTTTTAAGATTTCCCGCCAAGCGTTGGGGTAATTTGATCATTTGTGCATAATGACAGGTGGTGACCCCCTATTGGCTATATTCTAACTAATTCGATTAAGAATCACGCTCCATCTTTTTGTTCATGTGCAACTTATTGACAACTTGTAACCGGTCTGTATATGCTAAACGACTTCACGGTCTTTATACTAACTGTTATGAAACTGATCGCAAAATATGACAAATAATGAAAAAATAAAGAAGAAAACAAGAATTTACGTGGAAACCCAATTTGAGAAAAAACCACGGGCAGAAGAGAACAATCCACTATAATCAATAGTTTTGTGTTTACAATTCAAGATTTCAATAAACTCAATTGAAATCTAAACTCTCAATCTCTCTCAATATGTTGTTGAATCTCAAGAGAATAATATATGAATGTTATATCATCATATATAATGTTAATACAATGTGGTTATATATATAAACCCTCTTATTGGAGTCCTAGTTGGAGAAGAAGTCCCAAAAATCGGATAGAGCACGAAAAACGGAGAAAAATGCGGATGTTTCCTTCTCGGGGCGCCTAAGCGCCACTCGGTAGCGCCTAGGCGCCGGCCATCGCTTGTCTTCTGTCCAAAAAAATTTTCGGGCGCTTGGGCACTGCGATGATGGCACCTAAGCGCTAGGTCTCGGGTAAATTCACCAAATCAAGGTTTTTCCATCTAAAATCATTTTCCAAGCCAAACTCCTAAATACCAATGAAATTTGATCTTCACAAGTTAGGATTCTTCACACCCAAGTATCTTAGAATTCCTCCAATCATCCAAATACCAAATCACATGGAATTTGGATCAAACCACAACAAATCTCCACCTTGAGCCAAAATTCCATCACAAGGAATTACAACACTTTACCAAGTAAACACCAATTCTCCTCTTCCAAACAAGTCTCAATGTACTAAATCAATGACAAACACCAATTAAGTTTAAGCAATGCTCAAACTTAGAAATGGGAAGTGGTTTTGTCATCATATCAGCCGGATTATCTTTGGTATCAACCTTGCTCACTACAATATCACCACGAGCAATCACTTCACGCACAAAATGATACCTCACATCAATGTGCTTAGTCCTTTCGTGAAACATCTGATCCTTAGTCAAGAAAATAGCACTCTGACTATCACAGAAAACTGTAGACAATTGCAAGTCTTCACTGATTTCACCAATCAATCCTCTTAACCACATAGCCTCCTTACATGCCTCTGTAATGGCCATGTATTATGCCTCTGTTGTAGACAAAGCTACTGTATTTTGCAAAGTAGCTTTCCAGCTGATAGCACAGCCCCCAAGGGTAAAAACGTACTCTATAAGTGATCCCCTTTTATCAAGATTCCCTGCATAATCTGAATCCATATAACCGATGACACCATCTGAATTTCTACCAAATTGCAAACAAGCATTTGTAGAGCCTCTCAAGTATCTGAAGATCCATTGCACAGATTTCCAATGTTCCTTACCAGGGTTAGCTATGTATCTACTAACCGTACTAACTGCTTGTGCCAAATCAGGTCTATTACAAACCATAGCATACATGAACGAACTAACTGCACTGGAGTAAGGAAGTTAGATGATAGTTTAAAGTGAGCAGCCAATGGAGTACTAACATCTTTAACTTTCACCATGTTGAATCTTTCAAGCACTTTCTCAATGTACCCCTTCTGACTCAAATACAATCTGCTAGCCTTTCTATCCCTCAAGATATCCATTCCAAGAATCTTCTTTGCTACACCTAAATCTTTCATATCAAACTCCTTCCTAAGTTGTTGTTTTACCTTTTTGACCTCTGCTTTATCCTTGGCTGCTATAAGCATATTATCAACATATAATAGCAAATATGTAGTTGATCCACCAACTTCCTTTCTGAAGTATACACAACTATCATAATTACTTATATCAAAACCATGAGTAGTCATAAATGAATCAAACCTTTTTATACCACTGCCTTGGTGACTGCTTCAATCCATACAAGGACTTCTTTAACTAGCACACATAGTCTTCTTTCTCTGAAGCTATGAACCATTCTAGTTGTTGCATGTAGATGCTTTCTTCAAGTTCTCCATGTAAGAATGTTGTCTTGACATCCATTTGCTCAAGCTCCAAGTCATTCTGAGCCACTACTCTAAGTAATGCCCGAATAGAACTATGCTTCACAACTGGTGAGAACACATTTGTAAAGTCAACACCCGAAATCTGACTGTAGCCCTTTGCCACCAATCTAACATTGTATCTAGTATCCTCAATTCCTGATGTGCCTTCTTTTCTTTTCAACACCCACTTACAACGAACCATCCTTTTACCTTTAGGTAATTTCACCAAGTCTCAAGTGTTATTTTTGTTTAAGGACTCTATCTCCTCCTGATTAGCAATCATCCATTTGCTAGAATCACTGCAACTAACTGCTTCTGTATATGTAGCAGACTCTTCAGTGGAGTCAATTTCATTAGCAACACTCAATGCATAAGCAACCAAATCTGCTTCCCTATACTTCTGTGGTGGTTTAATTTGTCTGCGAGATCTATCCTTGGCAATAGACTATTGTGGTGATGGTGGTGTAGGCAAGTCATTACATTCTATTGACACTGAACTAGACTCATATGTAGTAGACTGTTCTTCTTCATTTGATTGTTCATTTGAACCAATCCCAAACTCCACCTGAGTTAAATGACTCCGCTCTTTAGTTTTATTAGAATCTTCAAGAGGTGAACCACGAACCATAGCAAGTTCATCAAATACTACATTCCTACTAATAAACATCTTTTTATTCTCAGGACACCACAACTTATATACCTTCACACCTGATTTATACCCAAGAAAGATGCACTTTCTAGACATAGGCTCCAACTTTCCATTATCTACATGAGCATAAGCTGGATACCCAAAAATTCTCAAATCAGAATAACAAGAAGGTTTACCAGACCATACCTCTTCTGGTGTCTTTTTATTAATGGCAATTGAAGGTGAGCGATTAATCAGAAAACAGGCTATAGTGGCATCTTTAGCCTAAAAAGATTTAGGCAATCCAGAATTCAAAAGCATACAACGAACCTTTTCCATCAAGGTTTTATTCATCCGTTCTGTCACACCATTTTGTTGAGGAGTTCTAGGCACTGTCAAGTATCTCAAGATGCCTTCAACCCTGCAGAAGCTATTGAATTCATCTGAACAAAACTCCAACCCATTATCAGTGCGTAGTCGTTTCACTTGCTTTCCAGTCTACTTTTCTACCAATGTTTTCCACTCTTTGAAGATCTCAAACACATCACTCTTCTGTTTTAAGAAGCATACCCAAACTTTCCTTGAGAAGTCATCAATCACTGTCAACAAGTAATAGCAACCTCCTTTAGATGGTACCCTAGCTGGTCCCCAAAGGTCTGAATGGATATATTCAAGTGTTCCCTTCGTATTGTGTCTTCCTTTGGTGAATTTAATTCTCTTCTATTTTCCAAAGACACAGTGCTCACAAAATTCCAATTTGCTGGTCTTCTGCCCATCAAGAAGTCCCATTTTACTCAATTCTGTCATACCATTTTCACTCATATACCTGAGCCGCATATGTCAAAGTTTTGTAACTTCATCGTCTGTCAAAGAAGAAGTAGAAACTGCTGCATCCCCAATCACAGTGGAACCATGCAAAATGTACAGATGTGTAGAGTTTTTATGCCTTTTCATGACAACAAGAGCTCCCTGGCTCACCTTTAAAACTCCACCTTCGCCAATGTATCGGTAGCCATTTGAGTCTAGTGTACTCAAAGATATGAGATTTCGCTTCAATTCTAGAATATGTCTTACATCTGTAAGTGTTCTAATAACCTCATCGAGCATTTTGATTCTGACCGTGCAAACTCCGAAAATTTTACAAGGTGTGTTGTTTCCCATAATTATAACACCTCTAGAACCTCCTTCATATGTAGAAAACCAGTTCTTGTTAGGACACATATGAAAAGTGCAAGCTGAGTCAAGAACCCATTCCTTACAAGGTTTGGAATTTAAATCAGAAATCATAAGAAACTCTCCACCGCTTCGTTCATCTTCCACAATATCAGCTTCCGCTGTATCATTAAATTCCTTCGCTTTCTCGTTTGCACTAGCAGCTTTATTTTTATTTTTCAAGGCATAACAATCAGCTCTAATATGCCCCTTCTTCTTATCGTATTGACATGTCTTCTCAACATGTCTAGACTTCGATCTGCCCCTCATATTTTTACCACGACTCCTATCTTGTTGTCTCCCACGCACAACTAAGCCTTCAGCATGATTTTCAGATCCTCCAGCAAGATGCCTTATATTCTCCTTAGATGATAAGGTATCATAGACCTCTTCCACGGTGAGAGTATCATGACTATAGAGAATAATATCTCTAAAAGTAATATATGATGGTGGTAGCGAACACAACAACATCAAAGCCAGGTCCTCCTCATCATACTTAACCTCCAATGTCTTCAAATCAGCCATGATTTCTTTGAACATAGTTAAGTGATCATCCAATGACGTACCTTCAGACATTCGGTGAGAATACAAGCGTTGTTTCAGGTTTAGCTTGCTGGTCAAGCTCTTTGTCATGCAAAGTTGCTCCAACTTTAACCACAACGCAGCGCACTATTCTCCTTAAGAACATCCTGAAGAATCTGATTCGAGAGATGTAGATGAATCTAAGTTTGGGCTTTTCGATCCCTACGCCTCTTCTCATCCTGCATCCAAGTAGTTGGCATCTAATCAAAGCCAATCAAGGCTTCCTCCAAATCCATCTGTGACAACATCGCTTGCATCTTCACTTGCCATAAAGTAAATCTCGTGTTTCTATCAAACAACGGAATATCAAACTTCATTGATGCCATGCGGAACAATCAACCTCGCGCTCTGATACCACTTGTTATGAAACTGATCGTAAGATAGGCAAATAATGAAAAAATAAAGAAGAAAACAAGAACACAAGAATTTACGTGGAAACCCAATTTGGGAAAAACCACGGGCAGAGGAGAACAATCCACTATAATCAATAGTTTTGTGTTTACAATTCAAGATTTCAATAAACTCAATTGAAATCTAAACTCTCAATCTCTCTCAATATGTTGTTGAATCTCAAGAGAATAATATATGAATGTTATATGATTATATATAATGTTAATACAATGTGGTTATATATAACAACCCCCTTATTGGAGTCCTAGATGGAGAAGAAGTCCCAAAAATTGGATAGAGCACGAAAAACGGAGAAAAACGCGGATGTTTCCTTCTCGGGGCGCCTAAGCGCCACTCGGTAGCGCCTAGGCGCCAGGCCAGCGCTTGAGCGCTACAAACCCAGCGCTTGAGCGCTGGTCTTCTATCCAAAAAATTTTCCGGGTGCTTGGGCGCCGCGATGACGGCGCATAAGCGCTAGGTCTCGGGTAAATTCAAAAAATCAAGGTTTTTTCATTTAAAAATCCTTTTCCAAGCCAAACTCCTAAATACCAATGAAATTTGATCTTCACAAGTTAGGATTCTTCACACCCAAGTATCTTAGACTTCCTCCAATCATCCAAATACCAAATCACATGGAATTTGGATTAAACCACAACACTAACCTTTCTGCATTTTTGTTCCCTTCAGCTATTGTTTTGCGCTTTACCGATATCGAGCTAGGTTTATTGAATTCTTTGCGAGGTCTAACACTTTGTTTGCTAGGGACAATATCTTGCTAGGGACGATGTCATGCAACATATTTGTCAAACTGTTGTGATACCCAATGTGATGTTGAAAGACGAAGATGAGGAGTTGATTGAGATGAATTATGTGTTCATCATAAGGAGAGGCATGGAAGGGAAAGACCTTGAAACGAGGAGGAGAATTGCTTGTGAACTCCTGAAGGGGATTGCTATGAATAGTAAAGAGAAAGTCTCGGCTCAAATATAGTCTTTTGGCCTCGTATGCAGAGAATACAGCTGACAGTTGGAAGCATAAGGACTGTGCAATCTATTTGGTTGTCTCACTTGCCACGAAGAAGGCAGGTGGCAGTTCAGTATCCAGTACTGATCTTGTTGATGTTGAGAGCTTCTTTGGGTTTGCAGTCAATGTATAGATGACTTTCCAATGTCAAAGGCTGGTGCATTGAAGTTCTTCACAATGTTTAGGAATAAAATCTCCAAACACATTGCTGTGGCATTGCTTCCGAATGTGGTTCGCTTCCTCGACTTGCAGTAAATGTTGTCCATTCTTATTCTGCTAGTTGCATTGGGAAACTTTTGCTAGTCAAAGATGACGAGAAAGTGAAAGATATTCTGTGGCTGATGTCAATCCCTTTTTGCATGTTTTGATGATCAACCTTTTTAGTGCTTTGCAGAAGCCAGAATCGGAGGAGAATCGGTATGTGATCAAGTGTATCGTGCGGGTTCATGGAAGTGTAAATGTGTCTCGTGGAGTTGCCTTGCCTTGTATCAATGATTTGTGTAATGCCCATAAATATAAATATAAGCCTAAAATTACAGAAAGTAGAATTTGAGGAAAAAGTAGAATTTGAGGAAATTAAATATTAAACACAAGGGATTTTTCCAGCCAAAACCCCAAAGGTTCGGCGACTATTTCTAATACCTAATCCCATGTTGAGCATCCATTAAAATGGATAACACTCGATTGCACTAAAATGACCAACACATCAACCAAGGTGTACAATAGTTCAAGAATATAAAAGATCTAGACATAAATGGACTTATCTTTTAGAAATCGCAGATCGAATAGCCAAGTCCACCAATAACTCACACAAACCACAAATCCAATCCATACAACATAGGAACACTCAAGCCCTTAGCATTTTCACTCAGAAAATACTAGTATCAGAGACTGTAACATCACCAAATCTAGATACCTAGATTTAGAAATATTATCATTTATTTTTCTCTTAAAATCAGAAATGCGAAAAATGATTAAATATTTATTCAACATAATAAACATCAATGACTTCATTTATGAAAATATATTTGTACTTAATAAAATATAAAACAATTAAATCGAATGTTAACTTTAATTATAAAAACAAATTCAACATTTAAATATGATATTACTGAGTCCGTGTCACCATAAGTCGTCATGTTGAATTGTCTTGCCTTCATTATCTAAAAATGGGGAGGGGTAACGTGGCATGAATTAATGCTCAGTAAGCAAATCTCATGCATAAAATACATGCTTATGATGTGTGTATGAATTACTTTAAAATAAAAAGCATTTCTCTAAATGCATCCACTTTCTTTCATTTCTTTAAAAACTTAACATTGACGTCATGAGCAAACTTAACATTGACGTCATGAGCTCACTTGGTGTATCGTCTAGCCAAGCATAATGTAATTGGTGGTGAAGAACAATGATTTTTAGAGGAGATGAAATTCTACTATTGCAAGGAAGTATTTTAAGGTAAAATCTTGACGCCTATAACATTATTGGCGTCTAAGTAGGAGTAATTTATAATAATTGACTGATTAGGCCCATTAACTATTCTTATTAACTTATCTAATCTTTAAATTAGTTCTATTAGCATATTAATTCCATTATTATTTATATACCATTACTATTTTTGTTTATTTATTTACAAAAGGAAATCTCCCAACTTGATGTCTAGGTTCAATTTAAAAACAAGATTGTCCATAATAGAATAAATACTGTATAGAATTTAATCTAACTAAATAAAATTAATTATAGACATTATAATTAAATTAATAGGATTGTGATACGTCTAGGGCATCCAATTATATTAAATTGTAACTTTAGTTAGAATTATACGTTTCTTAAGTTTAGAGTTACTATTAGGCACGTCGATCGCATAGAATGTCATCAACATAATTAATCACGACTTTGATAATTATAATAACTCAACAGTAAATGTAAAAATAAACGCAACCAATTCAAATAGACACGATAATCACAAAAATAGACCAAAAGATGAAACCCTAGACTAAGGTTTGGTTTGCTCTCTCAATCTAAATCCAGATTGATCAGAAGAATGAAACGTCAGGAGTCATGTGAGGGATTTAACCCTTGGAAACATCCAGAAAGCAATCAAACGGCCAGCAAGATGCCAAGTGCCACATTCCGATTAGCTCCATTCACTAAAAAAGTTTCCATTTGATAAACATGACTTTAGTAAATTTTCATGGCACACACATCGCATGTGCTCAATAACCCAATATTATCCACCTTGCGGCCTAGAATTGAGTCACTCGAGTGTAACCAAGAGCATCACCAGCAATTTCAGTTTCATTTGCTCCAATTAATTCAAACTATCAACAGATAATAACTTCAAGCAGTTTCCAAATTTACTTAAATGTAATACTTTAGTTCTCATATCAAAAGGAGTTGCGACTTTCCCAATTTTAAATATCCCTTTAGAAATGATATTTATATAAAATGATACTTAACATCAATATATTTTGTTTTATTATGATGCATGAGATTTTTACACATGTATTTCACTTTGGTTATCAGAAAATAAGATAACACGTTCATCAACAAAACCAAGTTCACTCAATAAACCACTTAGCCAAATTCCTTCTTTCATGGCATCTGTAATACCAAAAAAATAAAAATAAAAATGCGTACAATATATTATGAGGCATAAATGCAAGTTTTGAGATTTTAGGGTAACATAACAATTAATATTCCTAATCATTAAATTTTCATATGGTGGATTTTAATATATTTTGACGAATGATGGTCTCGAGAAAAAAATTAATTCCGATATGTTAAGTCAAAGTTACTGACATTGTAAGATCCTATTTTTCAATGGTAATTAATTTTGTTTGTTAAGGATTTGATATTATGGTAGCCACGTGTGTGTGTTTGAGATGGATATAAACTAATTTTTTTATTTGATTATAACTTGTAATTAAGTTGGTAGGATTTGATTCTGCAGTCACGTTTCATGTGTATTACTTAAATGCTAATTGTTATTTTATATTTACTTTGATAAAGATCGACACTTAAATTGTAATTCTACTTATCTTGGACTTTACTACTCTTCATTATCTCAATTCAAATACTAGTTTCAAAGCAAGTTCATGGGTAAGATTATAAAGGTTAATTGTAATTCTATTTTAATTAGTATAGTTGTCAATTTTTGATTGTGATTAAATACTTATTGGATATCTAGTAAATTGTTGTTGAATAATCCGATATAAAAATATTTAGATGAAACTTGAAATTTGTATATATCCACACTGAAATCTTATCCTCATGTAGTTAGAATTCTCTTAAATTCAAATGTCATTATAAGTTGATATGTTGGTTAAGAGTCCAATTTAGATTCTACTTAAAAGTCCTATTAAAATTTCAGGTAGGTCATTATCATCATCACAACAATTTAATTATTATATATATATATATACACACACACAATTCACGCTAATTCACAAATCAAACAGAAATGAAAGAAAGAGAGAGAGAAACGTGAGAGAAGGGAGAAAAAGAAAAGAAAAGAAGGAAAGAAAATATTTTTCGATGTGTTCGAGATCCAGTTGCAAGAATTTTCAGTCCTAAATAATCCAAGAATACAAGAAATTTAACTAACATGTATGGATTTCTCTAAATGTCAAGTGATTTTGTGTTTTCACTTTTTAATGTTTTAAGTTAAGTATTTTATATGCTATTATGTGATCCAAATTAAAAAAATGATCTTGGGGATAATAACATAGGGTATTATTATGTAGATATACATAGAAACCAACCATAGGGCTAAATACCATAAGTGGAGATTGAGAATGTGTATGACCTAAGTGAGAATGAGATGGTTAGGTTTCTATCCCACTAGATAAATTATGTTATGTGCATAATTTACTTGCTTTTTATATTAAATTGTGAAAATACTGACATGAAATCTATACTAGGCGTATTTGTATAATCATTCTATATTTAAAATATTTTTCAGATACATAATTGATCGGAGTTGGAGGTTGAAACTGCTGACAGGGTTCGTGTCGCTATATCAATAATTTTATTTTCTTTCCATATTTAGCATTTAGTTTAAAATTATTTTGCAATCAGAATTTTATTTTGAAAATCGATGAATTTATATTTCATTAGTGGATTAAATTTATTGGATATATTATGAAACAACAAAATAGCTGATATTATTCTACAACTTTTTTATACAATGCATCAATCAACTTTTTAATGGCTAAATGAATTAACTGAATAACATTCGAGACATAGGTTTCGGGGTATTACATCATGGTATTAGAGCTCAGTTAATCTTTTCTGCAAGCTTCGTGCAATTAAAATTTTAGAGTTCTTCAAATGTTAAAGTTTGATAAACACGACATTGGGACCGACATGATCAACTTATAATCGACGATCTAAGATATGAAGTTTCTTTAGTTTTAAAGTTAACAGGTGATGCCTTGAACCAGATATATTCTCATTGTAGAAAGTTAACTTGTTACAGAAAATTCATCGCAATATTTATTTCCATAGTCATGACGAGAATTTTAAAAAAAATAATTGAGTAAAATAGTGATTATGTAAAAAAATCGGAAAATTTATTATTTGAGTTTTCTTGATTTGCATATTCACAAGAGTGAAAGACTTTGTGAAAAGACCTAAATTGTCTAAGGCGAGCTTGGGATTTAAACGGTCCACTTGTGACCCCCCTCCTCACTTGGAATCCTTTTTATTTGCGTGTTATTCAAATCAACAAGACGAAAAGCAATGTTACAAACCTACTAAAAAATAAATAAATAAATTATGTAAAGCCCATTTATTCAAATCTTATTTGAAATAATAAGAATATATTGAACAAAAACAACACTATTTATACTCAAGTATGCTATCGTTGTCAGCTAAATCAGGTTAGTTGAATTGACTTGAATGGCCTCTAATATACGATCCCTATATTTAAGGTTTAGATGGCAACTAACTTAGCACGAGAATTACTAGTTGCTATGCAAAAGATGTCGCAACAGCAACCACCTCAACAGCCATGAGGCAGACCTGGATCATCTTCAATTATAGAACAGTTTCACAAATTGCACCCACCTGTGTTTGAAGGTGGCATCGATCCACTAGCTGCTGAGGAATGGCTTCGCCACCTTGAGCGTGTTTTCAGGTTTATGGAATGCACTGATGCACAGAAAAATCTTTGTGTGGTATTTACGATGGAGAAGAAAGTAGGTCATTGGTGGGAGATGACTACTAGATCACGCATCGAGGAGCAATAGCGTAACCTTACATGGGCACGATTCAAAGAGGCAGTGCTTCAAAAGTACTTTCCAGCTACTTTTAGAGATAAGAAAGAAGCAAAATCTCTTGAGCTGAAGTACGAGAACTTGCCACTCACTGATAATAAGGAAAATTTCGAGGAGTTATCCAGATTTGCCCCACATCTGGTAAACATAAAGGAGAGATGAACTTGACGGTTTGAGCGTGGACTGAGAATTGACATTAGGAAAGCAGTGGTAGTATTCCAATTTGGTACTTGTCAGGGAGTTCTGGAGAAGGCTCAAGTATACACCTTTGATGATGACCAGATTGGTGATAGTGGTAAACATCATACATGTTCCGTAGACAAACGCAAATGGTATGACAATATCAAGAGGAATAGAAAATGTCCTAACAAGAAGGGAATGATAGAAACAAGTGCCAATATTAGTGACAAGAATCAACGATCACTATGTCCCAAATGTCAAAAACCTCATCAGGGATAATACCTAGCAAGAAAATATGCCTATTATAGATGTGTCAAGCCAGGACACGTTGTCAAAGACTGCACCGATGGACAACCTAAGAAGACTGAAGATTAGAAGGTAGGCAAGGCCACAGTTTTTACTTTAACCCAGGATGAGGCACAACATGACTACAATGTGGTGGCATGTATCATATCAATCTCTGCCATGCCTGTTTTTATATTAATTGATTTGGGAACTACATACTCATTTATTTCTTTGATACTCCTTACAAAGTTGAATATAAAATGTGTACCTCTTGATAACATATTAGAAGTATCACTACTGTCTGGGAAGGCGCTTAACGCAAATCAGATCACGAGGAACCTAAATTTAAAAATGGATGGGAAGATTATAAAAACAAACTTGGTGGTTCTAAACATGAAATATTTTAATGTTATAATTGGTCGTCAAAAAATCATGCAACCATTTCGAGAAGGATGTAATTTTCCAACGACCCAATGAAGAAGAATTTCATTTCTTTGGAACAAGGGTGAAACATCTACCCTGACTTATATCAACAGTGCATGCTGAACACTTGCTAAAAAAGAAGTCTACTCAATGATTCTTAGTGTCTTTGACTAGCATTGATCAAAAGGAGTTAACCATTGGCGAATTTCCAGTGGTTAGGGATTTTCCAGATGTATTTCCAGAAGTTTTACCAGGAATGCCTCCAATCTGAGAGGTCGAGTTTACTATTGACCTTGTACCGAGTGCCACACCAATTTCAAAGGTCCTTTATCATATGGCACATATAGAACTTCAAGAATTGAAAGTACAATTGCTAGAGTTGCTAGATAAGAATTTTATTAGACCTAGCGTCTTACCATGGGGAGCCCCAATATTTTTCGTAAAGAAGAAGAATTAATCGATGAGAATGTGCATCGATTAATGAGAGTTGAACCGTATTACAATTAAAAATAAATATCCTCCCAGAATTGAAGATTTATTTGACCAGTTACAATGTGCCATGATTTAAGATCAGGTTATCATCAGTTGAAAATTTAAGATCAGGTTATCATCAGTTGAAAATTAAAACAATTGGTGTTCCTAATATAGCATTTAGGACTCGATATGAGCACTATGATTTCTTGGTAATGCCTTTTGGCTTGAGAAATGCACCAGCAGTCTTCATGGATCTCATGAATTGAGTTTTCCATAACTAGTTGGATCAATTTGTTATTGTCTTCATTATGATATAATAATCTATTCAAAGAATGAGCATGAACATACAGAACACCTAAAGATTATTCTCAAAATAGTAAGAAAGGAGAAACTCTATACCAAATTCAAAAAGCATGAATTTTGAATCAATAGAGTGGGATTTCTAAGCCACATAATTACAACACAAGGAATTGAAGTTGACCTAGTAAAGGGCATCGGCCAACTAATGTTAGAAAAGTGTGCAGTTTTTTGGGATTAACAGGTTATTATAAGAGATTCATTGAAGGGGTTTCAAAGATTGCCATTCCAATGACTTAACTAACAAGAAAGAACATGAAGTTCTAAGATAAGTGTGAACAAAGGTTTCAAGAACTAAAATAGAAATTGGCCTCAACTCCAGTTTTGACCATACCCAAAGGGTCAAAAGGTTTCGTTATCTATAACGATGCATCTAAGCAAGGTCTGGGATGCATACTTATGTAGCATGGTAAAGTTATCGCATATGCTTCCAGAAAACTGAAATCGTATGAAGAAAAATACCCAACGAATGACCTGGAGTTAGCAACAGTAGTTTATACACTAAAGATATGTTGACACTATCTTCATGGAACTAATTGCGATATTTATACGGACCACAAGAGCATAAAATACTTCTTCACCTAGAAGAAATTGAACACGAGACAACGTAGATGGCTAGAATTGGTGAAATATTATGATGGTCCATTCATTACCATCCAGGAAAGGCTAATGTAGTTGCTGACGCATTAAATAGAAAGACAACATGACATTTGATAGCTTTATCCATGATGCAGAAATCATTGATCAGAGATATAAATTACTTGCAATTTGAGGTGATTTCATCTTCAGTAAATATTGCAGCACGAATTGCTACTCTCACAGTTCAACCTACTATTCGAGATCGAATTAAGAAAGCCTAGGATGGTGATTCATTTTTTTGCAAAAGATTAAAGGTGAAGTTGGCACGGGCAAACAAAAGGATTTTGAGTTAGCAGAGAATAATACCTTGATGTTTAAAGAAAGATCTAGTGTATTGAAAGATGAGAATATACGAAATAAAATATTAGAAGAAACTCACTTCGTCCCATATGCAACACATCCTAGGAGAACAAAAATGTATAAAGACCTTCAAAGCATATTCTAGTGGCGGAATATGAAAAGAGTAATAGGTCTATTCGTATAGAAGTGCATGGTTTTCTAGCAAGTAAAAGTAGAACATCAGAGGCTATAGTGATTATTAAATCCACTAGAGATTCCTCAATGGAAATGGGAGCACATCGCCGTAGATTTTGTAGTAGGTTTTCCAAAATCAAATAGAGGAAATGATGCAATCTGGTTTATTATCGACAGATTGACAAAGTCAACTCACTTCTAACTAGTAAAAATGACTTTTAATATGGATCAATTAGCTCAGCTATATATTAGAGAAATGATCAGATTACATGGGACCTCAGTCTCTATTGTATCAGATAGAGATCCGAGATTCACTTCAAAATCTTGGAAAAGTATGCACAAGGCAATGGGGACTAAACTAAACTTCAGTATAGTTTTCCACCCACAATCAGATGGTCAGTCGGAGAGGACTATTCAAATTCTTGAGGACATGCTTCGAGCATGTGTCTTAGACCTTGGAGGAAGTTGGGAAAAACATCTATCATTGGTAGAATTTCCCTACAATAATAGCTATCAGACTATCATATGAATCTTATGAGGCTTTAATGGTAGAAGGTGTAAATCTCTAGCTTATTAAGATGGAGTTGGTGAGTGAAGGATTCTAAGGCCTGAGATTATTGAGCGAACAATCCAAGCTATTGAGAAGATTCGGGTTAATAAAGACTGGCCAAGATTGACAGAAAAGTTATACTGATAACAGGAGGAAGGATCTCGAATTCAAGGTTGGTGATAAAGTTTTCTTAAAAATAGCTCGTATGAAGGGAGATATTCAATTTGGCAAAAGGGGAAAGCTCCAACCAAGATATATAGGACCTTTTGAGATTTTGAAACATGTGGGAACTGTGGCTTATGAGCTGGCATTGCTTCCCGAACTTGCAACAGTACACAATGACTTCCATGTCTTTATGCTTTGAAAATATATATCAGATCCTAGCCACACGATTAATCCTCATTCGTTAGACATTCATCCAGATCTAACTTTTGAGGAAGCTCCATTAGTCATTTTGGATAGAAATATTCGAATGCTTCGAAATAGAGAAATTCCATTAGTAAAAATTTAGTGGCGAAATCACGCGGTTGAAGAAATCACTTGGAAACAAGATGCAGATATTAAAGCTAAATACCAACAGCTTTTTGATAATCAAGATAAATTTTGTGGACGGTTTTTTTTTTAGTAGGGGGAGGATGTAATGCTTTAAAAATAAAAATACGTACAATATATTATGAGACATAAATGCAAGTTTTGTGATTTTAGGGTAATCTAACAATTCTACCATTTTCTAGGGACCTTGTGTTAATATTCCTAATAATTAAATTTTCATACAATGTGTTTTAATATATATTGCACATATTTTTATTGGGCTAGTTGGGTAGTTTGTATTAAATGATGAATGATGGACTCAAGAAAAAATTAATTCGGATATGTTAAGCCCAAGTTATCAACATTGTAAGATCCTATTTTTCAGTGGTAATTAATTTTATTGGTTTAAGGGTTTGATATTATGGCAGCCATGTGTGCGTTTGAGATGGATATAAACTAATTTTTTTATTTGATTAGAATTTTTAATTAAGTTGGTAGGATTTGATTGTACAGCCACGTTTCATGTGTATTACTTAAATGCTAATTGTTATTTTATATTTACTTGATATCTAACCTAATGCATGAAAGGATCATTGAACAAGCATAGATTGGTTTGAAAATCCTTAACAAAGACGTCTACAAGATGTTTTGATAAAGATCAACGGTTAAATTGTAATTCTACTTATCTTGGACTTTACTATTCTTCATTATCTCAATTCAAATATTAGTTTCAAAGCAAGTTAATGGGTAGGATTATAAAGGGTAATTGTAATTCTATTTTAATTAGGATAGTTGTTACTTTTTAATTGTGATTAAATACTTATTAGATATCTATTAAATTGTTATTGAATTATCTGATATAAAAGTATTTAGATGAAACTTGAAATTTGTATATATATCCACACTCGAATCTTACCATCATGTAGTTAGAATTCTCTTAATTTCAAATTTCATGATAAGTTGATATATTGGTTAAGATTCCAATTTAAATTCTAAATAAGAGTCCTATTAAAATTTTAGGTAGGTCATTATCATCAACACGATTATTATTATTATTATTATATATTGCAAACAATTCACAAATCAAACAGAAAGGGAAGAAAGAGAGAAACGTGAGAGAGGACAAATAGAAAAGAAAAGAAAAAAAAAAAAAAAATTTCATCGCGTTTGAAATCCGTTCGCAAAAATTATCAATTTTAAGTAACTTAAAAGCACAAGAAATTTAACGAATAGTATGGATTTCTCTAAATGTCAAGTGGTTTTGTGTTTTAACTTTTTGATGTTTTAAGTATTTTATGTGCTATTATGTGATCCAAATAAAAAAAAAATGATCTTATGGATAATATCATAGGGTATTATTATATAGATTTACACAAAAACCAGCCATAAGGCTAAATACCCTAAGTGAAGATTGATGATGGGTATGACCTAAGTGAGAATAAGACGGCGAGGTTTCTATCATACTAGAAAAGTTATGTTATGTGCACAATTTACTTGCTTTTTATATTAGAATGTGAAAATACTGACATGAAATATATACTGGGTGTATTTGTATGTTCATTCCATATTTAAAATATTTTTCAAATATTTGATTGATCGGAGTTTGAGGTTGAAACTGCTGACAGAGTCTGTGTCGCTGGATCAAGAATTTTATTTTCTTCCAATATTTAGCATTTAATTTAAAATTATTTTGCAATCAAAACTTTATTTTCGAAATCGATGGATTTATATTTCATTAGTGGATTGAATTTATTGAATATATTATGAGACAACAAAATAGCTTATTTTATTCTACATTTTTTTTTTATTACAATGTGTCAATCAACTTTTTAATGGCTAAAGGAATTAATTGAGTAACTTGTTGACTTATGATTTTGTATAACTCCATTTGTTTTGATTATAACAAACAAAATACTTATATTTCTAATAAGTCTTGTTTCTTGAGTTTTTCATGTATAAATTTTCTTAAGCACTTAAATGCTTAAATCGTCATCCACTGAAGAACAAGTGATCAAAAAAGACTCGAAGAGAATAAGAATTTTGAATATTATAGTTTAGAAGTTCTTTATTGAAACTTTAATTTATATGTAAAGGTGTCAATTCATTAATCTCTAGCATGTGTATAAAGCTCAAATTATTTTCATAATTCACCACTTGCATAAAAATGTTTTTGATTCATAATAAGAAATAGATTTTGTAAAAATGAATATTTTGATATAAAAATTGATTTCCAAAATTCTCATACTTCGGTCGACCGAAATTTTATTCGACTGAAACGACAGAAATGCTAAGCCGAAATTCTAACGGTTTAAAATATACAACGGCTATATTTATCTTTCGGTCGACCAAAATGCCCGATATGCTCAACCGAAAGTTGATGATTTTCAACATGTTGATATATAAATAGCCATCTTTTTTGCATTCAAGTCTAACCACTTACAAGAGCAATTAAGAGAGTATATTTATTGAAAATAATTGAGCTTACATGATTTTATATTTTATTTCATTTATTACAAAGAATATCTTGATTGATCAAACTAGTTTCATCTATTTCATCAAGAATTCTATTTTGCAAGGAAACTTCTCAATCTCTTCTATTTTCAATTCTTGATAAAGGTTTTCTTTGCCGACACTTATTGAAGTATAAATCTCTCTTCATATCTAACTTGTATTATTTGTTAAGAGAGATCATATGTTGAACACTTTGATACAAAGATACAAACTACTTCATTATCCATTATTCATCGAAGTTTACAAAATAAACACTTGGAGCTTTATTATTTGCTATCTATTGATGTGTTATCCTAACTCTTTAAACACTTGGCTTGATTATATCATTTGTTAAGAGAGTTTTTCAATTGTAAAATTATCATTTATATTTTGGTGGTTTCGAGAGCCTTGTGAAAACTGGATTGTTGTTGAGGATATGTGCTCCTTGTTATAAGTCACATATGTATAAGTGATCCTTGTTGTAAGTCACCTAAGGATAAGATCTCCTTGTTGTAAGTCACATAAGGATAAGTGCTCCTTATTTATAAGTTATCACTATAGTACATTCGACCTTGCTCGTCACGGAGAGTTTGGTAACGGGGACGTTAAACACATTGTGTATCGAACCCCATTAAATTTTTTGTCATCTTTACATTATTGCACTTTACTTTAAATTGTTATTTACATTATGTTATATCTACTTAAGTGACAATACTTGAATTAAGTTATCGAATTTACATATTTATTTCTCTTATTACACTTTGCATTTATATCTTGTGTATTAAATAGTTTTGAGACTAATTGTCGAAAAAGTTTCAAAAACCAATTTATCCCCTTCTTGGTTAGTTATTCTTGGGTTATCAATTGGTATCAGAGCCTATGTGCACATTTTAAAAGATTTTGTTATCTTGTATTATGGCTAATCATAATATTGAGGGGCATGCTACAAATCGTCCTCCTTTTTTTAATGGTGCACATTATAATTATTGAAAAACTAGAATGATGATTTATATCCAATCAATTGATTATAATATTTGGGAGGTTATTGAATTTGATCCTCATAAGCTTACTAAGGTTACTAAAGTTGATGAAAAATCGAACCAAATTATTTCAAAACCTAGAGAAGAATATGATGAAGATGATAAAAGAAAATTGTCTTTGAATACAAAAGCTAAAGATATTCTTTATTGTGCTTTAAATATAAATGAATTTAATCGTATTAGCACATGTGATTCCACATATGATATTTGACATGCATTAGAAATCACACACATGGGTACAAATAAAATGAAAGAAACTAAGATAAAGCTTTTGTTTAAAAATTCTGAAAATTTCTTTATGAAACAAGATGAATCTATTGCTAGCACGATTACTCGGTTCACCGATACTGTTAATGGCTTTGATCGAAAATTTACTAATGGTGAACTTGTTAGCAAAATATTTAGGTCTCTCTCGGAAGGCTAGGACTCATTGATGATGTTGATAGAGAATACCAAAGATGTCAACACATATCCTTTGGAAGAGCTCTATGGAACCTTAATGACTTATGAGCTAAATCATGCCGAAACAAAGGAGAAGTCTAGAAAATCAAAAGAGGAAAAAACAAAGGATCCTCCTAGAAGACAAATTGCTTTGAAATCATCATATGATGAAGAAACCTCAAACTCAAACAAGAGTGATGAGGAATTTGATGATCTCGTTCTCCTTGTCAAAAAGTGGAGAGACTTTCGCAACAACCGTCGATTCCAAAAGAAAGAAGACAAAGGTGAGAAAAAGAACAAGAAGGTTGTTTGCTATGATTGTGACAAACTTGGTCACAAAAGAACCGAATATCCCAACAAGAGAAAATTCTTCAAAAAGAAAGCTCTACAAGCCACTTGGGATGAAAGTGATGATGGGCAAGAAGAAACTGAAAGCCAAGTTGAAGTTGCAAACATGTGCTTTATGGCCACTGAAGATGAGGTAAACACAAATGATACTCCCTCTTATGATGAACTATTTACTTCATATGATGAAATCGTTGAAGCTTTTGAAAAACTTGCTCTCGAACATTCCACTCTCAAAAAGCAACACATCTTATTGAAAAATGAGACCAAAAAGATTTTAGAAACTCAAAAGGATTTTGAGAAAGAAAATGATGATCATGAATCTCTAATCAAAGAAAATGTTTCTCTAAAAGAAAAAGTCCTAGATTTAACCAACATTGTACACAAATTCACTCAAAGAAAGAAAAACTTTGAGTTAATACTTGAGAAACAATTTTTTTTTTATAAAGGATGAATTGAATACAAACCTTTTCTAAAGCAAAAATATCTTGAAAATATATTATTAAAAGCTTTTAACACCACATGTAGCCTTTGTAATAAATTTGGACATGTAGCTTTTAATTGGTTGATCAAAAAGAAACTAGACTTTCAAAGAAATAAGTGGGTTTAAGGGTCCACTAGCACTAACTATCAAGGACCCAAAGTTAAATGGGTACCAAGATAAAAAATTTGAATAAATTCTTGTAGGCTTCTTCAAGGATAAAGACCAATTGGTTCTTGGATAGTGGTTGCTCAAAAAATATGATCGGAAACAAAACACTATTGTCAAACTTCAGAAGGAAGGATATGAGTCATGTCACGTTTGGAGATAATGCCAAAGGAAAAATCATGGGCATTGAAAATATTGGTTATCATTCATCTTCTTCTATTGAAAATGTTTTATTAGTAGATAATCGCAAATATAATTTGCTAAGTATTAATCAACTATATAATAAAGGTGATCATATCAAATTTGATTCTAAATACAAAAGAAAATTTCGGAAAATTTGATTCGAATCCGATATTGGAATCTTTCTTGGATATTCATATACTAGCAAAACTTATAGAGTTTTCAACAAAAGAACTCTAGTAGTGGAATAATCCATGCATGTTACATTTAATGAAACTAATTCTCTTGATCAAAAGAAAGGTGTTGATGTAGGTTTGAAAATTCCATTTGAGGAAATGAATTTTCAAGATCAAAACAAGGAAATCTTGAAGATATTGAAGATAAAGATTTGGAAGAACCAATTTCTCAACAAGGAGAAGGAGAATCTTCCAAAAATCAAAGTGATCCAACACTTCCCATTGAATGGAGGTTTGTTCCCTCTCATCCAAAGGAGCTCATAATTGGTGATCATTCCAAAGGTGTAAGTACTAGAAACTCTATCAAAGGTTTTCTAAATAATTTTGCTTTTATTTTTCAAATTAAACCAAAGAATTTTAAAGAAGCCGAATTTGATGAGTTTTAGATTCTAGCAATAGAAGAAGAATTAAATCAATTTGTAAGAAATCATGTTTGGGATTTAGTTGATAGACCAAATGATCAAACCGTTATTGATACGAAATGGGGAAATAAACGAAATGAAAATGGTATAATTGTGCGTAACAAGACTAGATTAGTGGCCCAATGTTACAATCAAGAAGAAAGTATAGATTTCAAAGAAAATTTTTCATCGGTTGTTAGATTAGAATCTATTCGCATGCTTCTTACTTTTGCTTGCCATAAAGGTTTTACTCTCTATCAAATGAATGTCTAAAATGCAATTTTAAATGGTTTTATTCAAGAAGAAACTTATATTGAGCAACCTGCCGGTTTCAAAAATCACAAATTCTTAGAAAATGTGTTTAAAGTTAGAAAAGCTCTATATGGTTTAAAACAAGCTCCTAAAGCTTGGTATGAAAGATTGAGCAAATTTCTTATTTCAAATGATTTTCAAATGGGAAATGCGGACACTACACGTTTTATCAAAACCAAAAGGGATGACATGATTGTTGTACAAATTTTTGTTGATGATATTATTTTTGGTACAACTAATATTTTCCTTTGTGAAGAGTTTTCAAAGTATATGAGCACGGAATTTGAAATGAGTATAATGAGAGAACTAAAGTTGTTTCTTGGACTTCAAATCAAACAAACTAATGAAGGTATCTTCATTAGTCAAACAAAGTACATCATAGACATACTCAAGAAAAATTTAATTTTGAAGACTTGAAGCCAATAAATACTCCAATGAGTTCATCAATTAAATTGGATAAAGATGAGCAAGGTACTTCAATTGACATAACAAAATATTGAGGTGTGATCGGATCTTTTCTTTATTTAACCGCTAGTAGACCCGATATTATGTTTAGTGTTTGCTTATGTGCTAGATTTCAATCTAATCCTAAAGAATCACATCTAAGTGCCTTAAAATGAATTTTTAGATATCTATGTGGCACTAGAAGTTTGGGACTTTGGTCTCCAAAGGGTACTCATATTGACCTTATTAGCTCTTCGGATGCCGATTGAGCGGGTTGCACTATTGATCGAAAAAGCACAAGTATAACTTATCACTCTCTAGGCTTTGCTCTTGTGTCATGATTTTGCAAGAAACAAAATTCTATTGCACTGTCAACCACTGAAGACGAATAGATCTTGGCCGCTAGTTGTTGTGCTCAAGTTCTTTGGACGAAAAAAACTCTTACCGATTATCATTTAACTTTTGAAAATACTCCCATTATGTGTGATAACACTAGTGCTATAAATTTGTCAAAAAATCCCATCTTGCACCAAATATATTGAAACTCGACATCATTTTCTTAGAGATCATGTGCAAAAATGTGATATTTACTTGGAATTTGTTAGTGCCGAAAAACAATTGGCCAATATTCTTACTAAACCTCTAGCTCTCAATAAATTGCTCTCGATAAATTTTCATATATTAGAAGATGTTTGGGTATTATTGATGAATCTAAAATTTGTGGCTAAATTTATTTTATATGTGAACCAAAATTACATGTGAATTATTGTTTTGCAGTATTTCGGTTGATCGAAAGGCATCTTTTCGGTGGAACTAGTGAACAGTCGAAAGCACACTTTCGGTCATACAGGAGTCCATCAAAACCGACTACAACTCACCTTTTCTTCTGAGCTATTTCGGTCGACCCACTGATCAACCAAAATAATTTTTTGATCGACCAGATGAACAACCGAAAACCATCTTCCGGTCGACCATCATTCATCCAAACCCTCATGTTGTCTCCTCTTTTCAAACCTGTAGAGTTTCGATCGACCACAAATGCTCGGTCGACCAAAAGATTCGCATTTCAGTGTCTTCAAAACTTAATTTTATTCCTAATTCTTCATTTGAAAACCTAAAATTATGATTTCTCACTCTTCTCCTCTCTTCAATCATCCAAAAATTCTTTATTTTCTTCCGAATTGCTTCAAGATTTCGACAAATCTACTATATTAATCAACATTCACATCACAAATTCGAGCTTTCCATTTTGTCAAGAAAAATAAAAAACCTAGATTTTGTTCAAAAACTTGAAAATTTTAATTTTCTCTCAAAAATTCATTGCAAATTCGTTCAAATCATTAACTTACTCTAAATATTTGTATCATATTCGTTTCCTATCAATTCCCACTCAATTTCCCACCAAAAATTTTGAAAAATCGAAATCTCTCTCACACTTGTTCAACATATTTGAACCTACAATGCCTCCAAAAAAAAAAAATCGAACAAAGGAGAAGCTAGTTCGTCTAACGTTGAATTTAACACACCTTTGCTCGATTGATTCACCGATTGTCGAATTTCAATTGGTAAGTCTATCAACTCTTTCAACTTTTGTATCCAAGCTCCATCTTTTCGTATAAAAGAATATTTTGAGGGAATTTGATGTAAAAATGTGGTTTCTATTTTCGAGAATGCTTACCCTAGGTTGATTGAAGAATTTTATTGAAATGTCACTTTTTATTCGGATCACGTAACTTGCACGATCAAGGATAAACACATTACCCTCGATAGACATACTATTCAGCAAATCCTTGGTCTAGAAGATTGTGATAACTGCGCTTATGTCCAAAATTATCCTGTTAGGTTTGACAGTTATAATGAACTTGAGGCTCGTAGTCGTGTCACCGATCCACCCTTAACTACCAAAATGACTTTGAACCTAAATCATCTTACAATCCTGTGCAAAATTCTCCATCGTGTAATTGTACATATCATAGAGGTTCATTACCCGACTTGTTCATCCTTGATTCCTTTCTTGGTGGTCAAAAATTGGACTTCTCTTTCATCTTTTTGAAACTTATTCAACTTGTTTACTCTTCACCTAGAGTCTTAGGCTTACCATATGGCATGCTTCTTACAAAATGTTTTGAATACTTCAATGTGTCATTAGATGATGAGCCTATTCTTAAATCAAAACACACCGATATCATCAACCTTAACACCATCAAATGCATGAAAATTGTTAAAGGTGACGGGCAATGGATGTGTTATACTCAAGGCTTCGACAATAATTCCGGGCCTACTACTTGGCCATTCACCGAAGAAGGGACAAAGGAGAATATGGGTGTTGGTGAGGGTGAAAGTGCAAGTGATGGTGATGGTTCTCCTTGACCGAGACATAGGCCTATAATTCCACAAGTTGCACCTACCCTTGACCGATATATATCTGAAGATCAATTCAACATCTTAGAAGGATGAATTGATTCCCTTGCCACTACTGTAAATAGCCGCATGGATGCACTTGAACAAAGAATGGAGCAAATGAGCATGTCCCAAGAGGCCTTCTTTGCACATATGTACTCCATCTATCCTAGAGGCCTTTCTCCACCGGCGGAAGATTGAAGTATCTTTTTAATTCTTTTCATTTTAACTTACATTTATTTTTATGTCATGACCAATGATTAATATCCATTGTTTTTCTTCTTCCCTCGCACATATGCCATGATTACAGGGAAAGTTTTTAACTTCAACGACCCCATTCTTTTTGATAATGTTAAATGGGGAAAAGAAATGTGATTTATTATGTGTTTCATGATTTTATGAATTGTGATTTGATGATGGGAAATGCATGTCTTTATATTACAATTGTGTTTTGGAAGTATATTTGTGATATTATGCTATCTTTATATATATGGGAAATGAAATAGAAACAAACTTGGTTATATATGAGTACAACATTTTTGTATATTTCTACAAATCACATATTATTTGTCATAATCAAAAAGGGGGAAATTATTTTCCTATGATTTAATACAACTCCATTTGTTTTGATTATAACAAACAAGATACTTATGTTTCTAACAAGTCTTGTTTCTTGAGTTTTTTATATATAAATCTTCTTAAGCATTCAAAGGCTTAAATCATCATCCATTGAAGAACAAGTGATCAAAAGATACTCAAAAAGAACAAGAACTTTGAAGATTAAAGTTTAGAAGTTCTTTATTGAAACTTCAATTTATATGTAAATGTATCAACTCATCAATCTTTAGCAAATGCATAAAGATTAAATTATTTTCATAATTCATCACTTGCATAAAAATGTTTTTGCTTCATAATATGAAATAGATTTTGGAAAAATGAATATTTTGATATAAAAATTAATTTCCAAAATTCTCATACTTTGATCGACTGAAATGAAAGAAATGCTCAGACAAAATTCTAACGGTTTAAAATATACAACGGCTATATTCATCTTTCAATCGACTGAAAAGCCCGATATACTCAACTGAAAGTTGCTGATTTTCAACATGTTGATCTATAAATAGCCATCTCTTTTGCATTCAACTCTAACCACTTACTGTTGACCTATGGTTGATTATAACCTTAATGTTTTGATTATAACAAACAAGCCATTTTATTTACTAACATTTGAAATTGAGTGATTAAGCTTTCAAGCTATCAAGATTATAAATCGAACTCTAAATGAAGAACAAAGTGAATAGTTAGCATTCGAGACGATAGATATTTGCATGCGACGATCGAATTGGAACTTGAAGATTCGCAAAAGACGCAAATCAAGATACAAATCAAAAGAACGACAATAACAAGAATTATGAAGAGTAAAGTTTAGAAGTCGTTTATCGAAATTTAAATGTAAAGGTATTAACTCTTCGATTCTTTAGCAAGTGCATAAAATTTAAATTATTTCCATAATTCACCACTTGTATAAAAATGTTTTCATTTAAAATATGAAAGATTTTGAAAAGCAATTTTCCAAAAAAAAAAAGTCAACCAGTTGACTTTGGTCGATCGAAGTTGACTTTCGGTCAACCGAAAGTCCAACTGGAATATTTTGCAATGGCTATATTTTTGTCAACCGAAAACTTTCGATCGACCGAACTTGCTCAATCGAACTTACCCAAGAGTGCCTCTTTTTACTCTATAAATATCAATCTCTTTTGCATTCAATTTAACCAACTTACAAGAGATTTTTTAAGAGCTTATTTATTAGAAATCATTGAGATTACTTGAGTCTAAATTCTATTTCATTTATTACAAAAGAATTTTTTGATTGATTCAACCTATTTTATTCATCTTCTCAAGAATTCAATTTTAGCAAAGAACTTTTCACAACTTTATTTATTCTTCATTCTTGCTAAAAGTTTTCTTTGCCAACACTTTGATTTAAGTGTAAATATCTCTTCATACTTAACTTGTATTATTTGTTAAGAGAGATCATTGGTTGAAAAACTTTGATACAAAGAATTTCTTGATTGATCAAAACTAGTTTCATTTATTTCATAAAGAATTTTATTTTACAAAGAAACTTCTCAATCTCATCTCTTTCAATTCTTGATAAAGATTTTCTTTGCCAAACACTTTTATTAAAGTGTAAAATCTCTCTTCATACTTAACTTGTATTATTTGTTAAGAGAGATCATTGGTTGAAAACTTTGATACAAAATACAAACTATTTCATTATCCATCATTCATCAAAGTTCACAACAAAACACTCGAGCTTTATTATTTGCTATCTATTGAAGTTTTTATCTAACTCTCTAGTACTTAACTTGATTATATCATTGGTTAAGAGAGTTTCTTCAATTGTAAAATTATCACTTATACTTGACGGTTTCGAGAGCCTTGTGAAAACTCGATTGTAAGGATAGGTGCTCCTTGTTGTAAGTCACCTAAGGGTAAGTGCTCCTTGTTGTAAGTCACATAAGGATATGTGCTCCTTGTTGTAAGTCATTTAAGGGTAGGTGCTCATTGTTGTAAGTCACATAAGGATAAGTGCTCCTTGTTGTAAGTCACTTAAAGATTGACACTCCTTGTTGTAAGTTACCATTATAGTGCATTTGACCTTACTTGTGATGGAGAGCTTAGTAATGGGGACGTATAACACATTGTGTATCGAACCCCATTAAATTGGTTTGTTATCTTTACATTATTGCACTTTACTTTACATTGCCATTTATATTGTGTTATATCCATACTTGAATTAAGTTATCGTATTTGCATATTTACTTGTTATATTACACTTTGCATTTATATCTTGTGTATTGAATAGTTTTGAGACTAAGTGTCGAAAAAGTTTCAAAAACCAATTCAACCCCCACTTGGTTAGTTATTCTTGGGCTAACACTTACAAGAGCAATTAAGAGAATATATTTATTGAAAATCATAGAGGTTACATGCTTTTATATTCTATTTCACTTATTACAAAGAATCTTTTGATTGATCAAACTAGTTTCATCTATTTCATCAAGAATTCTATTTTGCAAGGAAACTTTTCAATTTCATCTATTTTCAATTCTTGATAAATATTTTTTTTGTCAACACTTATATTGAAGTGTAAATCTCTCTTCATACTTAACTTGTATTATTTGTTAAGAGAGATCATAGGTTGAAAACTTTGATACAAAGATACAAACTACTTCATTATCCATTATTCATTAAAGTTTACAATATAAACACTTGACTTGATTATATCATTTGTTAAGAGAGTTCTTTCAATTGTAAAATTATCATTTATATTTTGGTGGTTTCGAGAGCCTTGTGAAAACTCGATTGTTGTTAAGTATATGTGTTCCTTGTTGTAAGTCACTTAAATATAATTTCTCTTTGTTGTAAGTTACTTAAGGATTGATACTTGATAGTAACACATTTTTTACGTTTTTAACCCATTAATATTTGCGTTTCTATGATTATTTGATGTCTAAATGCACTAAGTACCTCTATATATTGGTTTAGGTTGCATATGGGTGAAAACGCTGGAGAATTGAAGAAAAGAGCAAAAAAAGACCAAAATAGAAAAAAGTGAAAGTTTAGAAACTAAAGAGCAACTACTATAAACTTGTTTCTAATCATGGGATGAAGACTTGAGAGTTTTAGAGATCAATTGGATGAAGAAAAGAGTCAAAGGGATGAAATATAGCTAAGGCATTATCACCTATCAACTTTCAAGCTGAAAAGTCTTACATCGGTTTTCAGCCTCATATTGAGATTAGTTTTTAACATGGAAAACGATCGAATTTGACTATTGTATCTGAATAAAGGTTGTAGCCCTTTGCGTTATCTTTCTAAACAATTTTGAATCCCTTTAATCGGACATCAGAAGAGAAATGTATGATAGAAATACTAAAGACTATCCGGAGGAAAAACTCTAAACCTATGCGATCATATAAAGTTATTTCTATGCAGGCGCACAGAACTCTTCAGCAACTTTCAGTGGCCAATTTAAGCCTTCTATGCGACCACAACACCTATAACTATACGGTCGCATAGATTATTTCTGAGGCACGATTTCCAGTTTCCTACGTCAAACTCTTATGGAAACAACATCTTTCACGATTTCTCAACCCTAAAAGACCCCAGAACGTCCCAGAACGCCCTATTCTTCATTATTCATCATTCTTCCATTGATTTTGGCTCAATGAATCCATGAAGAACTAAAATCTTGGTGAACCTAGGGAGGAACTCTTTCGAAATTGGTGATTTCACATCTATTATTCACGCATTTTGGTATTCTCTTGTTGAACAACTCTAGAATTTATAGTTTCTTTCCATGAATTCGTAGTGAGATTGATTTAACTTTTATTAAATTAATCATAGATTAGGTCACGTTTTTTCTATCGACGAATTGAAATATTTGTTGAATTATAATCTCATGAATGTTATTGGTGGATCGTTTACTACTTTATGCTAGATGTATAAAGCCGCTCTTATGATCTTATTCCAATACAAGTATGCGTAATTGTGTTATATGGAAACTAGATTCTAGAGTTACAATTGAAACTAAATTAATTTAATAGTTCATTCTTCTTATCTTGAATTAATTTTGAGTTTGGCTTAGTATTTATTATATTGGTCATAGAATTAGTCATGCTCTCTCTATGGATTGATCGAAATAATTACCTAGGTTTTAATCTGAGTTGTTTAAGTTTATTGGTGTGATTATCTACTACTTGATGCTTTAGTAAATAGTCGATTTTGAATCTGATTTTGATAAACCAAGTGTGAACATTACAATAGAAAGATTGACCATTAGGATCACGTTAGAATTAAATTGGGTTTAAACGATATATCTTCCGATTACAGTGTCGGGATGAAAGCCTCTAATTGTGTTATAAAACTATAATACTTGATGTGATTGATCCGATCCAATTGAGGAAATTCCAACCCTTCATTGCCTCAAATTATTGATTTTAATTTCATATTTCAAACATTGAGTTTCACTACATATTGAAGAGAATAATTCATTCCTTTTGATCATTTGAGCATTTTTCTGTCTCCTTGTGGATACGAAACCCCAAAGTTGCACTACAACTACCGCGTTATTCTTTGGGTGTAATCAATACTCATTGTTTGTAAGTTACCACTATAGTGCATTTGACCTTACTCGTGACGGAGAGCTTGGTAACGGGGATATAGAACACATTGTGTATCTAACCCCATTAAATTTGCTTGTCATCTTTACATTATTACACTTTAATTCAAATTGTTATGTACATTATGCTATATCTACTTAAGTGACAATACTTGAATTAAGTTACTGAATTTGCATATTTACTTCTCTTATTACACTTTGCATTTATATCTCGTGTATTAAATAGTTTTGAGATGAACTGTCGAAAAAGTTTCAAAAACCAATTTACCCTCGTCTTAGTTAGTTATTCTTGGATTATCATAGCTTTTGGGACATAGGTTTTGGGCCTTACAATATCAGTAGCTGCAATATATTCTGCTTCTATTAAAGATAGAGCAACAATATTTTTAAGTTGAGATTTCCAACTTATAATATTTCTACATAGAGTACAAAAATAGGATAAAGTTGATCTTTTATTATCTTTGTCCCCAACAAGGTCAAAATTAGCGTATCGTTAAAGTTACCTCTTCTTTATTCATTTTAAATAGTAAGCCTAAGTTAGAGGTTCATTTCAGGTATTTCATTAACCATTTTAAAGCCTCCCAATGTTCTTTCACAAGGTTACCCATAAATCTACTTAAAACACTAATACTATGAGCAAGATCAAGCCTTGTACATATCATAAAATACATTACAGATCCAATATTAGCATAAAGAATTTTTAATATTCTATCATATTCTTCCTTAGTTTTTGGGCAACATTCAAATGACAATTTGAAATGATTTGTGTAGCACCCTGAGTTCCATTAACCTGGATTGTCACGTCATCGTCTTTTGCCCTAATTTTAATAATCAAAATTTGCGAAAATAACCTAATTTTAAAATCTCATCACATTCATCGGCAACAAACTCATTTAAATAACTTGGAATAATAATTTTAAAATTTAAATCTCAAGTTTTTGGAATAAACGAAATTACAAAGTACGTTAATAGTTTTCAAAATGCGGAAATTTCGAAAGTAAATAACTATAACTTTCAATTCATGCTACCACTGCCCATCACATCCGACCATCTCCGAAATATGCAAATATTGTTAAAATAACGGAATGAGTATTTCGAAGAAATACTCAGTAGACTCATCGACGTAATTAATTTACAGAATAATTGAACACATGCTTATGCAATATGTAACGTGACATCATCATTATCATCTTTGGCTCATTTTCTTGAAAATCATAGGCTCTTTGAAATCATAGGGTATGGATAGTCTCGTCTCGTGCATTTAAGCACATAAGTTATGCATAACATTCTAATCTTATCTCATAAGAGATTCTCGTCTCTTCTCATGCATTAAATCATATAAGTTATGGCAAGCATAACAACATCATATATCTCATATGACATATTCTCATCTCATGCATTAAAGCATATAAATCATGTAAATTCACATAAGATATGCAATTATAATTTAAACTAATTAATAGAGGCGAGTCTACCTCAATAATCTCGAGTTGCGTGCAAAAATGGAGCGGAAAGTAATCTCAAGCTCTTAATCGTCCGTACATTTCGTCTAGCCAAAATAGAAAATAAGTTTTGAATTAGTATTTCGAAACTTTTAAGTTCTAACGTGATAAAATAAAGTTTAAGGACTTAATTGGAAAGTATTGACACTGAAAATAAAAGTTTTAAGAGCTGAAATTAAACTTTTAGAATTTAGGGACTCAATGGAAAATCTATTACAACTGAAAATAAAACTTAAAGCCTGAAATAGGAACTTTTAAAATCTTGGGGGCTAAAAGGTAAAATTAAAAAATCAAAATTTAAAATATAACCTAATTCATCTATCTCTCTCTCTCATTTAACAATAGAGAGATAGTCGACGGGAGGGAAGGGGCGAAGCCCCTTCTTCTGAGTTCTTATCACCACCGATCGATAGTGGTGGCAGCGGCGGTTTGGTGGTGGTGTTGGGAGGTTGTTGGTGGTGGTGAGGAGATGGTGGTGCTGATTGAGTTGGAGCTGGAATTACAGTGGCTAATGGTTAAACTCGAGGGCTGCAGTTTTGATGGTGAATAGTGGTTTGGTGGGTTGGCTACATAGTGTTGCATCTTGGAGAGTTCACTGTTGATGCTAGAAATGGTTGTTCTAGCATCAATGGTGACCCATAGTGAAGACGGAGTTAAGGGTATGAGGGAAAGATGGTGTTGATGCTAGAAATTGATGTTCTAGTATCCACATTAATCTCCAAAAATTGAGGAAAAGAGAGAAAGCTTCCAAAAAATGATTGATAGATTGGTGAGGAGAGGAAGGAGGTGGAGTGTCTATGAATAAAATTTTCTATGGCACAAATCCCTAGGCAACTAATTGGGCCAGGATGTTGGGCCGAGAAATATTTTCTATTAGGACTTAAAAGCAATGGACATAAATGAATTTGGGCTAAGATGAATTAAAATTTCGATTTGGGCATATTTAATTGGGCCTATGTAATTGGATTGAAAAGCTGGCCTTAAAATAATTATAGAACATATATTTTACTTAATTTACTAAAATTTGGATTTAAAAATAAAATTTTGGAAACGAATTCGATTTGAAATAATTTAAATTTGATTATAACGGCTAGACGAACACATTTTCACTTTAACGTTAAGGTGTAAAATTTTGCGACACGTTTTTCGAGAAGAAAATAATTTAATATAAATTTAAAATTTTTGGTTGCTACAACTTTACCCCCTTAAAAGAATTTCGTCCTTGAAATTTAAACTTACTTGATCTAAAATATCTGGATACTTAGCCAGAATCTCTTCATCTTTCTTCTAGGTAGCTTCGTCGCTATCTTGTCTACCTCATTAGACTTTGACTAAAGGAATCTCTTTGTTTCTTAAGACGTGGACTTTTCTATCAATAATGCACATAGGTGTCTCTTCATAGGACATATTCCTCTGAATCGAAATAGTCTAAAAATTTACCACGTGATTTGGGTTGTGGATATATTTTCTCAATAAAGTAACGTGAAAAACGTTGTGTACAACCGATAGCTCGGGTGGCAACGCCAAACGATAAACCACATTACCTACTTTCTTTAATATCTCGAATGGTCCGATAAAACGAGGTTTTAACTTCCATCTCTTGCCAAAACGGATAGTTCCTTTCACATGAGCTACTTTCAAGAATATTTTCTCTCCAATCTCAAACTCCAAGTCTTTTCTCCTTCATCGGCATAGCTATTCTGTCGGTCTTGTGTGGCTTTGATCCGTAGTTTGATATTCTCAATAGTCTCAATGGTCTTTTCAATCAATTCTGGACCCAAAATTTTTCTCTCGCATACTTCATCCCAATAGACTGGTGATCGACATCGTCGTCCATAAAGTGCCTTATATGGTGTCATACCAATAGTAGTCTGAAAACTATTATTGTAGGCAAATTCTACTAATGGAAGATGAGTCTCCCAATTACCACTCAAGTCTAGTACATAGGCTCTAAGCATATCCTCTAGTGTCTGAATAGTGCATTCAGATTGTCCATCGGTTTGGGGATGGTAAGTAGTACTAAAATTTAATTTAGTACCCATAGCTACCTGTAAACTCTTCCAAAATCTCGAAGTGAATCTTGGATCTCTATCAGAGACAATGGAAGTTGGTACTCCATGAAGTTGAATGATCTTTCTAACATACAATTGGGCTAACTGGTCTACATTGAGAGTCATTCTGATCGGTAGGAAATGAGCTGACTTCGTAAGTCTGTCTACAATAACCCAAATAGCGTCATGTCCTTTCACCGATTTCAGTAACCCTGTCACGAAATCCATGGAAATTTTCTCCCATTTCCATTCTGGTATATCCAAGGGATTTAACAACCCTAATGGTCTTTGGTGTTCAGCCTTAACTTGCTGACACGTCATGGATTGAGAGACAAACCTTGCAATGCAACCCTTCACGTTTCTCCACCAAAAGGTATTGCACAAATCACGATACATCTTTGTCCCTCCTAGGTAGCATGCATATGGTGCTGAATGAGCTTCTGTCAAAATCTCATTTTCGATATGCTCATCCTTCGGTACATAGAGACGCCATTTGAACATAAGTGCATTATCAGAGGCAATCTCAAAACCTATTCTCTTGTCAGTCCCAACTTTGGATATAATCTTTTCTAGGAATTTATCTCCGGCTTGAGCCGTCACAATCCGACCTCTCAAATCTGGTTTAACGATCAGATTTTCCAATTTAATAGGTCATTGGACTGATGGGGCTCGCGTTTCAATTCTTAAATTTTGAAAATCTCGAATCAATTGATCTTGCATTGTTCCGAAAGCTGATAACTGTCCAGCGTTCTTTCTGCTCAAAGCGTCTACAACCTTATTGGCTTTACCCGGGTGGTAAAGAATGGTGCAATCATAATCTTTTACCAGCTCTAGCCATCAACATTGTCTCATGTTCAGTTCCTTCTGAGTGAAAAAATACTTGAGACTCTTGTGATCGGTGTAAATATCACATTTATTACCATACAGATAGTGTCGCCAAATCTTAAGAGCGTGCACAAAAGCTGTGAGCTCTATGTCATATGTCGGGTAATTCTTCTCATGTGGCTTCAGCTGTCTTGAAGCATAGGCTATCACTTTGCCATTCTGCATCAATACACAACCTAAGCCATGTTTGGATGTATCGCTGTAAATAACGAAACCATCAGGCCCATCTAGTATAGTCAGCACTGGTGCTGATACTAGTTTGTTCTTAAGTTCCTGAAAGCTTTGTTCACACTGTTCGGTCAACTGACACTTAACTCCTTTCCTGGTCAATTGAGTCATAGGGCCTGCTATTTTAGAGAAACCCTCTATGAATCGTTGATAATATCCGGCTAATCCAAGAAAACTTCTCACATCTCCAACATTTGCAGGTGTCGGCCAATTCGTTACAGTTTCTACTTTAGAAAGATCAACCTTCATGCCTTTGGCTGTAACAACGTGACCTAAGAAACCTACTCTCTCAAGCCAAAATTCACATTTCTTGAATTTGGCGTACAACGTTTCTGCTCTCAACGTTTCCAATACAATCCTTAAATGTTCTTCATGATGTGTCGAATCTCTGGAGTAGATCAGTATGTCATCGATAAAAATAATAATGAATTTATCAAGATACTGATGGAAGACTCTGTTCATCAAGTCCATAAATATCGCAGGTACGTTCGTGAGTCCGAAAGGTATCACTACGAACTCATAATGCCCATATCGTGTCCTGAACGCTGTCTTTGGTACGTCAGCTGGCAAAACCTTTAGCTGATGGTAACCAGATCTCAAGTCGATCTTGGAGAAAATAGTTGTACCTTTCAACTGATCGAATAAGTCCTCGATCCCGGGGAGAGAATACTTATTCTTTATCTTCAACTTGTTAAGTTCTCGATAGTCAATGCACATCCTCATGCTTTCATCCTTCTTCTTTACGAACATAACATGTGCTCCCCATGGAGATATACTTGGTCTGATGAAACCCTTCTCTAGCAATTCCTCCAATTGCACCTTCAGTCCTTGCAATTATTTTGGGGGCCATATGGTACGGAGACTTGGAAACAGGGGCAGCTCTTGGTACCAAGTCAATGGAAAATTCCACTTGTCTATTCGGCGGAGTACCGGGTAGATCATCTGGAAAGACATCGCCGTACTCACATACTACTGGCACTGATTCCAGAGTAATCTCCTATACGGGGTTGTCTTGGAAACGAACCAAATAGCCATGACAATTGTCCTTGGCTAAAAAACTCTTGGCTAGTAAATCGGAGATAAGGCGAGGATGTGACTTGATCTTCGTCTCATAAAATCTGAATACTTTTTCACCATTATTGCGAAAAATAACTTCTTTCTCGTGGCACATAATTGCGGCACGATTGGTGTTGAGCCAATCCATACCCATAATAATATCGAAGTCTTTCATTCGAATAATATTCAAGTCTGCCTCTAAGACTTGACCATCAAAATCTATTTGTCCCGCTTTGACTATCTTATAAGTATCGATAGTTCCTTATGACGGCAAACTAACTTCGAGGGTACTACCAGTCTCTTCTCCTATTAGGTTCAGTCTTTCTAAACATGCATCAGATATAAATGAATGTGTGGCTCTCGAGTCTATTAGAACATATACGAGATACCAAAAATAGATAGTACAGCTGTTATCATATCAGAATCCTCGGCTGCATCCATAGAAAATACTTTTGCTTTCCCTTATCTGTTCTGGTCCGTGTCTTTCTACTGATTGGAAATTGGAAACTAAACATCATTTCATTTATAACTCAACTTCTCTTAATGATGGTACATAAGTAGAAAGGCATGTATGCCGAACATTTCCATTTTTTTATACAAAAAAGTCAAACCTACTCTAGATCCTATCTCTCTATTATCTTTCGGTTATACATGATTCGGCATTTGAGAATTCTCCGAGCACTGGATCAGCGTCTTCCTCTGGTTCTTCTTTCGGGTCTTCTTCGGGTTCTTCTTCTGGGTCTTCTTCGGGTTCCTCCTCGGGTTCTAACCCATCTTCTTGCCCAAGTTTGGGCTCGAGTTCTGGCTTCCCTTCAGGTGCAACCCCAAAGCGGTATTCAAAGTATATGGGCCAATAGGCTACGAATCTAGCGCAGAAGGTGTCGTACTCCATCTCCACATTAGGTGACACAAGGACATCAATGTATATGGTACGAGCTACTTCCGCATGGTCGTCCCGAAAAGTCGAGAGTAAGTGATGGATCGACCGGTGATTATTAGTCACATAGCCATACTGTATGGCCTGATCACGTACAATGTTTAGCTGCTCTATGTGTTGGGCTATAGTCCAATCGAGTCTAGGCCTAAAACGATCGTAGTCTCTAACGACTTGTTCCATGTCACTGGGTGCATTTCTACGAATAGGTGCCATGTCCTAAACCAATTATGCAAAGTCCAATTATGTGGGGTTATTAATCTCTCTTAGTTAAATTTATGAGAACGTAAAGAAAATAATTTTAAAAACTCTTCAAAGTTTTTAAAATTATGGTCAAACTCGTCTTTCTTTCTTTCTAATTCGAATACATTTTTTTTCTCTTCTTCTAAGTCTCGTAAATTGTAAAACAGATATCCGAAATAAAATAACGTTAAGTTTCGTAAACTTCTTTATTTTCGGAGTTGGTGGATCGAATGATGGCAGTTGCGACTTTCATTAAAAATAATTAAATAATAAAAAAATCTCTTTAAAATTTTTTCCTTTTTGAAAATTTACCAGTCAACGAAACGCAGACCGGCTCTGATACCAAGTTGTAGCGTCCCGAGTTCCATTAACCCGGATTGCCACATCATCATCTTTTGCCCTAATTTTAATAATCAAAATTTGCAGAAATAACCTAATTTTAAAATCTTATCACATTCATAACGGTAATTATCATCGGCAACAAACTCATTTAAATAACTTGGAATAATCGTTTTAAAATTTAAATCTCAAGTTTTTGGAATAAACGAAATTACAAAGTACGTTAATAGTTTACAAAATGCGAAATTTTCGAAAGTAAATAACTACAACTTTCAATTCATGCCACCACTGCCCATCACATCCGACCATCTCCGAAATATGCAAATATTGTTAAAATAACGGAATGAGTATTTCGAAGAAATACTCAGTAGACTCATCGCCGATGATTAATTTACAGAATAATTGAACACATGCTTATGCAATATATAACATGACATCATCATCTTTGGCTCATTTTCTTGAAAATCATAGGCCCTTTGAAATCATAGGGTGTGGGTAGTCTCGTCTCGTCTCGTGCATTAAAGCATATAAATCACGTAAATTCACATAAGACATGCAATTATAATTTAAACTAATTAATGGAGACGAGTCTACCTCAATAATCTCGAGTTACGTGCAAAAATGGAGCAAAAAGTAATTTCAAGCTCTTAATCGTCCATACGTTTCGTCTAGCCAAAATAGAAAATAAATTTTGAATTAGTATTTCGAAACTTTAAAGTTTTAACGTAATAAAATAAAGTTTAAGGACTTAATTGGAAAGTATTGAACTGAAAATAAAAGTTTTAAGGGCTGAAATTAAACTTTTAGAATTAAGGGACTCAATGGAAAATCTACTAAAACTGAAAATAAAACTTAAAGGATGAAATAGAAACTTTTAAAATCTCGGGGGCTAAAAGGTAAAATTTAAAAATCAAAATTTAAAATATAACCTAATTCATTTCTCTCTCTCTCATTTAACACTCTCATTTAACAACAGAGAGAGAGAGAGAGAGAGAGAGAGAGAGAGAGAGAGAGAGAGTCGACGAGAGGAAATGGGCGAAGGCCCTTCCTCTGAGTTCTTACCACCACCGACTGGCAGTGGTGGCACCAAGGCTCGTGGGTAAGTGGAGGGGGTGGGGGGGTTTTATTTGGGCGAAATGGTTCGAAACCGTGGCTAATGGAGGTTCGGATTTTTTTGGTTTTTCTTGGTGGCAATCGAGTTGGAAGAGGTCGGGGAAGGAGGTAAGTTTATGGGTTGTTGATTTGGGGGTTTTATTTCATGATTGGTTGTTTTTTAGTGTTGCTTTGGTAGCGGTTTGACGTTGTTTGGGTGTCGATTTTGCTCGATTTTTGGTAGTGGTGGTTTGAGTGTTGGCAGCGAGTCTCGGGTTTGGAGTGTTGGAGTTGGCTATGGTGTTGGGGTCCGTGGTGGTGTTTTTGAGGATTGATGGTGGTTTTGATGGTTTGGCAGTGGAGGTGCTGGCGGTTTGGTGGTGGTGTTGGGAGGTTGTTGATGGTGGTGCTGATTGAGTTGGAGCTGGAATTGCAGTGGCTAATGGTTAAACTTGAGGGCTGCAGTGTTGATGGTGAATAGTGGTTTGGTGGGTGGGCTGCATAGTGTTGCAGCTTGGGGAGTTCACTGTTGATACTAGAAATGGTCGTTCTAGCATCAATGGTGACCTATAGTGAAAATGGAGTTAAGGGTGTGAGGGGGAGATGGTGTTGATGCTAGAAATTGATGTTCTAGCATCCACATTAATCTCCAAAAATTGAGGAAAAGAGAGAAAGCTCCCAAAACATGATTGATAGATTGGTGAGGAGAGGAAGGAGGTGGAATGTCTATGAATAGAATTTTCTAGGCACAAATCCCTAGGCAACTAATTGGGCCAGGATGTTGGGCCGAGAAATATTTTCTATTAGGACTTAAAAGCAATGGACATAAATGAATTTGGGCTAAGATGAATTAAAATTTCGATTTGGGCATATTTAATTGGGCCTATGTAATTAGATTGAGAAGTTGGACTTAAAATAATTATAGAACATATATTTTACTTAATTTACTAAAATTTGGATTTAAAAATAAAATAACAAGAAATTAATACTTTAAACTTATTTGGAAACGAATTCGATTTGAAATAATTTAAATTTGATTATAACGGCTAGACGAACCCGTTTTTACTTTAACGTTAGGGTATAAAATTTAGCGACACATTTTT
>CM032633.1:15434103-15469664 GCA_019097785.1 Fraxinus excelsior | reverse complement strand
AAATGACGCTTATGAGAGTTCTAGAATCTAAAAGGTGAAAATGAAAGTTGTGCATGTTAAAAACATTCTTAGAAAGAGATTTAAACAAAATAAAAAAGTGTACTTGTAGGATTCTAGACTTTAAAAGCACCCAGGAAAACTTCGATCTAGGTTGACTGGCCATTTTGCGGTAAAACAAGTTTTCGATAATGGAGCCGTTGAATTGAGGATCCTAATAATGGTAGAGTATTTAAAGTGAATGAGCAGCGTCTGAAGATCGTTTATGGCCAACAGGTGCCTGTAGTGGAAGAGATTTCTCTTGCAGACCCTATTTACCATCATTGATGTTCCTCAGGTATACTTTTCACTTTTTTATTGTATATTAGTTTTTTTAAAGCTTTTTTTTTCGTTTCTTGCCGCATTTTTCAATTGAGTAATTTTGATGTTAACAATTGTTCCGACCTATGTTAATTTACTCCACTATTCAGATGATACTCTTCATTTTCCCTTTGGTAGGCATGTTTAGATATTGAGAACAATATCCAATTTGGTTGGCGAGAGTTCATGATGCCGAACAGAATAGTGATTACTCTACAAGCTAATTTCAGCAAACAAGTAACATAGAAGAAATAAGAGAAAATGCCAAGAAACAAGATAAATCTTTATTAGTCATTCAATAATGCGAAAATAACCCACAAACCGAGTTAAATAGCATAAAGTCATATTTATCGGAATTTTATCAAAAAAAGCAAAATCTAATAATCATACCAAAAGAAAATATGAGATAAAATAAATAATATCCCAAAAATCTGGCTCAAATCGGGTTCATATTCTATTCTAAAAAGGTAAACGAAATATTACCAAAAAATGAAAAAATAACTAAAATCGTGGATTCGAACGAGAAAAAAGCGAATTTTGCCCTCGAAACCGATGCACACGGAATTGGGATCATGAGCGTAATTCTGATAACCGTAGCCAAAGTTATGATCAAAATACCAAAATGAACCGAACAAGGGCCCCAGTTAGGAAATGTCGTCGATTACTTGTCATTCTTAAGTTGATCCGCCAATTCATGGTACTTCAACACCATCAACGAGCTATCTGACTACCCAACTTTGTCTGACTAGGATCCTCCTTCATCAGTTAATTTATTTATTTCTTTATTTTCAATTTTTTATTTGTTTTCCAGCATTAGATTATAGCTTTAATTTTGAATGCTTGTGTGAGTTTGATAACTGTTCTAACTATGATGTGATTATTGGAATATGTATCGGCTATGAATAATGAAAATAGTGCAGTGTTAGATTAGTAAAAACTTGTTTGTGTGAAACCTGACATTCTCTATACATGTTACTCATGTTTGATATATTGAGTTAGTGATATGGTTTGGTGTTTAAAAAATAGTTGAACATAGTAAGTGAAACCGAACAACCTCTATAGTCTGATCCATAATCCAAATATAGAGTAGTTTGGAGATGTTTGAGTTGTTACAAAGGAACATTGAAATAAGTAGGGATTCCATACATGAAAATCTTGTGTAGATTGTCTAAAACACAATGAGACAAAGACGATGTGAGAATTTTAAGTTCGAGGCTAGTTTTAGAAACTGCATGTCTAAAAAAAAAAAAGGTATTGCACTAATCTTTGAGTGAATAAAAACATCTTTTCGAGCATGTATAACTCAGGTGATTAAGTTTATAAGGGTGATTTAAAAACTAGTGCCCTATAGTCATCTAACTTGGGAGTCTCTACTTAAATCTCGCTACATGGTTATATAGAAAGCAAATGGGAAGATGTTCAAAAAAAAGAAAAAAGAAAAAAAATGGAGAAAACATGAAAATGAAAAGAAAAAAATACACAAGTACATTGATTGAGCTCCAGACATTCAGTTGATAAAACTACACTTTTGATGAGAAACAAGTAGCTCAATTTAGTCTTACGGGTTGAAGCAACCAAAACTATAGAAGAATCTCAACTTATTAAAATGTGAGCTTGTACTAGTGAGATCTATCCAAATTAAGATAAGGTAATTAATAGAATTGAAAAGTTCAACTTAGAATGCACTTCGAAAAAATTGAGTGAAAAACATAAGTTTGAGGGTGTGTATCTTTCAAGCGGAGTGGGGATATATTTGGCTGTTATAGGTCAGATGTTGAGCCAATCACAATCTGAATATGTTGACATGAGTTTTCATGCACACACGTCGTGGTAAGCATGTAACGGGTGAAGATTGATTTAATTTTTGCACTGTATAAGTGTTCATTTGTTTGATTACTGAATTCCAATCATGTGACACAGTAGGCTATCAAATCACGTTTTGTGTAGGCTATCAAATTACTGAATTCCATTCATGAGGACAAACAATAGTTCAAGTTTGGGGGAGTTTGATAAGTACATTTTTACACACTTATTTTACTGTCAAAACATGAAAATTTGTTGGTTAATATGTTGAAATATGGCTTATTTCTATACAATTTATGTTTTGCAGGACAACATGATGAATGTAGTGAAATTGAGAAGATATAAGGAAGTGACCAAAATGAAAGAAAATCCAAAGTTTGAGTACCAAATTGTAAATATTCAGTAGTTGATTCGGAGCACAAGAAGATACTTTGAATATTTATAGGAGACAATTGGAACTCAAATAGGAATGGAATATGATTAAACTATTATCAAAATCAATTTCCAATTTGCATAAGATATATTCTAGATTTTTAGCCAAATATTGAAACACATTTTGGTATAGTAAACGTCCGAATTGGAAGAAATCTATTTTGATCAAAGTTATAACCCTTTGAATTATATTTTCAACTCACTTTGAATTGTCTTAATCGGATATCGAGAAAAAAACGTTATGACCAAAAAAACCGACCGCTATATAGAGGTAAGAAAATCCGCGTGTGAAAGCAACTTCCCTTATTCGATTGGAACTCTTTGAAAATCAATTTGGACGTGATTTTCATCCAATTTTTTACTTATACAATTACATAACAGCAGAATACATATTGGGAACGTCTCCATACACTTTTCTCTCATCTTTTGCTTCAAGAATTCCATGAAAAAGAAACAATTTGTTGAAGTAGGGGATGAACTCATTGGATTTGGTGGTTTCACGTCTTTTATTTATGTAATTTGTTATTTTTCTTGTTAAGCAATTCTAGGTTTAGATTTTCTCTTCATAAATTTATTTTGAAATTGGTTTAATTCTTATTAGATTTTTTATGGACATAAGTCATGCTTTTTCTATCGAAATATTTGTTGAATTTCAATTTCATTTATTTTATTGGTGCGATTATTTATTACCTTATGCTTGATGTATATGGTCGATTTATAATTTGATTTCAATAAATAATTTTAAAAAATTGTTAGAGAAAATCTAGATTTTAGGGTTACATTTGAATTAAATTGATTTTTAACGATAGATCTTGTGATTCGAGTGTCTGAATGAAAGCCTCTAATTGAGTTATAAAAAAATAAATAATTGATGTTGAATGATCCGATCCAATTGAAGGAATTCTGATGCTTCACTGTTTTAATTCGTTGATTTTAATTTCATTACTTGATCTATTAATATTTAAATTTTATTTCGAAAAACAAATCATTTTCAAACAACTCTTGAAAAATCCTAATTTGTTGAACCCTTGAGTATTTTTCCATCTTCATGTGGAATCAAAACCACAAAGATGTTCTACAATTACCGCGGTATTCTTTGGGCGTAACCATGCCTTCAACTTCGAGAGACAAAAATGGAAATTTGAATGTCGGAGTTATTTGCTTCACTTCCTCCTTCGAATAGATGCAAATTCTCCTAACCATCTTACAAAATTCCCTGCAATGAGTCAAAAGTAAAAGAATAAGTGTGAGAATTATCTGATGAAACTAAAACGCCGATAATCAAGAGTTTCAAGCTACACACGGCCATGGATAATCGCCTACGAGCATCATGTCCCCCTCATTATCGGTGCAAACTATTTCCCATTTGTCTCGAGGTTGAAGTTCTCCTTTAATCTCAAACATTTTCTCCAGCTCGTTAACAAGGTCATCATAACCCATCAATGTAGTCAAGTCCACAGCACGTCCAACGGCAATCCCTTGCATATGCACCTAAAAATAAAACAAACGGTTACCTTTCAGAACTAATTATTAAATTATAATTTTGAAATTCATCTAATAATGTGAACTCACCTTAATACGGGTTCTTGAAGATGAAGCAAAATCTTGTTTGCTCTGTGTATCCTTCCATAGCCCCTCCACTTGAACACATTGTTTTCCTTTCGATGACGCGGAATTTTTCATCCAATCATCTTCTGATCTGTAACTTGGATCCTGGACATCGATGTTTGGACATGGCACTACCTTCTCCGCTGGTGGGATAATATATGAACTGTTCCTCAAATCAACACCAAATAACCGGCAGACTGAAGAAGTCTCATACTTTTTACTGCTTTCAACTTGTTCAAGGAAATGGTCGCTTGCCCTTGATGAGACAGGAGAGTTATAATCGGAAAGATCAGGTTGTACTGCCACATTTTTATTATCTTCTGTAGATTCTCGAAAAAGGTTTAGAGAACCATTCAAGAGCAAAGTAGGTGGCTGTATTCCACCAGTGTGGTATCTAGAACTACAGAAGTCGCTATTGTTGGGAGCATTGCAATTCACCTTTGGAGGTTGAAAAGCTTGGTTTTCATTGGTTTGGACTTCAGTGGTATTACCTAAGTGGCTTACTTCAACGGACACAGATGATCCTGCATATCAGAGAAGAGACGTAACAGAAGTGACTGCAGTTTCTATGTTACAATTGCCACCACAAGTTTGTTAGATTTGTAGATCATAATTATACTCTTCATTATTATGGGGGTATATTGACCGTTCACATGTTTGTATTAAGTCGCTGTGGTATCACTACAATAAAAAAATTCTGCACCGGCAAGTAGACTTAGCTCTTAGACTGAGGGTGAACTAAACTGCGTTTCTGTGAGTTTGGTTCTATTTCTTGTTTCGTTCGTTATTGCTCTCGGGATTGGGATTGTGGCTTAAGGATTAATCCAGGACACAGTCATTACTCAAAATCATCAGTTGGTTCACTTAAAAGGTGTAAAGACAATAACGTAAATATACCAGCATGTGGCAGATTGAGAGGACGGAGTCTTTTGATTTTTTTTGCTGGTTGTGCAATGTCTACAGAAGTAGAAGCTACGAAAGGCTCTATCTCCCATGGCGAGACCCTATCTGGCCGCAGCACGGTTGCTGGTTCGTCCCATTGAATCTAAAAGGAGAAATAATTTGGAAAAGAAAAATATTATGAGAGGATAAGCAAGAACATATCAATATATGAGACAGAACTTAAAGACAGTTTTTAACCTTCAATGAACGCCATTCAGAGTCTTTCCACTGCGGAGAGAGATCTCCAACACCAACAATAGTGCCTATGAACCTGGAAAGATTGACATGAATTAAATCAACTTGAGACTTTATAAGCTTCAAAGTACCAAAAACAGCCCGGAACAGAATACAAATGAGGAACCTTCTGTCAGGATAATCTTCTTCTTTGAATTTCATCTTCACACGCATGCCCATAGAAAATTCATGATGTATGGCCTCTAAATACTTGTTGAATCGAATAATGAATTGGCTAAACCTGATAGCTCATATAGTACAATAAAAAAGCTAGAGTTTTAAAATGGTGGAGAATTTTTATGTCAAATTTACGAAGAAAGAGAGACAGTGTCATACCTTGGTTTGCAGCACACCACAAACAGCGTTTGTGTCGTAATTGCATGTGAGGCAGTGGCAAGCACTCCAAGATGCATGCATTGGCTGGAAATGACAGAAGGTGGCATATAGCTCTGTTGTTGAGCAAGACGTCGAACTCCAACACGCAATTCCCCATTTTCACCCCTACAATAAAGTAGTGGTAAATCACATTATTAAGGCCACAGTGCATAGATAGTCGAAATAAAGGTGAAGGTCGAAGGGAAGAACCAAAAACCACCTCAGGAAAACAAAAGCATCGCCTGCAACTAATCTCTTGGAGGTGACAAACGTACTCCATCCAGTTGTTAGTAAGTGTCTCCGAGGTTGACCTGATCACAAGCAATTGGTGTCCATATAAGGGTGTAATAGGGATTATATAATGGCATGTTAGGTAGAGAGGACTCAATAGTACTAAACAGTATTAAAGAAGATAAAGAAGTTAAAATATAGTCCATCATACTATCGAGTCTCATCCAAAACCGTGAACAAAACATGCAGTAGTTCTAAATTTATTATCTTTGCAATGGATAGGTTTGCAAACGCAAGCTTCTGTTCACAACCTAGATAGACAATAGAAACAGTACATTCTACTATATTATATATAAAATATATTTTACTATTACCTCGAAATATATGTTTAAATCGCCACTCATATCCATGAAGATCTTTAGCAACCAAATCCTGTGTTGGGGTTGTTTGACTCATATCCTTAAGGGTCACAAATAGCATCTCATATATTAGAACATTTCAAGCGCTAGATAAAATAACCTTTAAATAGAATATAAACAATTGACTGTGAAAACTTAGGAAACTTGCAAGAATTGAAAAAACGAAGCAAAAAAAAAAAAACCCTGAGATTTCAATCTGTGATTGTTCAGATGTTCACTGCAAAAATGTGTAATTGGAAGTCCAATAATCTCCTATTTTGGCCTATTGCCTCGACCGAAGTGAGACAACCTCCATATCTTCTTCCGTGGAGTGAATTATGTGGACAAGGTATTTGATAAATCGAGCAAGATCGTGTCATTATTATTAATAATATACACAACGTTTACAATGACAAAAGAGAGTAAAGAGTAATTGCCTACCAATTGAGGCAGGCATTCGGTGGCATGCTTCCGAAGAACAGAAAAACCTCCATGAGTGCTAGTATCTGAAGGTGTCAATGTCTTACAGAAAGAGTGAACTATTGGCCTTGGTGGTTCGGGAAGGCATGAGTCGGGACTGATGGGCTCAGTACGCTACAAGAATTATTCACAAATGTTAATACAATAATGTTCTTCCCAACATCAAAAAGGAGTGAAGAACAATAATAGCAAGAATTGTAAAATCATTTCTTATCAACTACCATTAAATTTCACACTTCATCTACTCAAGGACTAATGTAACAAATAAGCGACACTAACGAGATAAACTGCTTACATCTGGTTCGGGGAGTAAAGTGATCTGGGCATAAACTTCATCTGTGTCTCGTTCAGCCTATCAGTTGAAACAAAAACATACAAGATTAGAACACTTTTTGTCCTCAAGGAGTCATAGAGAAGAGAAAAGCAGAAAGCCGAAGAGTTTCACATACAAGTAAATTAACATGACAAACACGACAAAGGATTTTCGAAGGAAGATTGAGCCGAGGGATTTGTTGATTCAACTCCTGGTTAGTCGACGCCTCTAACTGCGAATCGAATATGCAATGATCAAAATACAAATCAAAAAACAGAAAAAAAAAAATTCTCTTAAGAGAGACGAGATTAATCGCCTACTTGCTCCAAGTGACCCTGTGGAAAGTAATAAACTCTTTCTCCGTTACAAGGAACATCCACTAAAGGTCCTGCACATGCCCTCCATAGTTCCCTATACAGATCATCACTTTGTACACCTACCAAACACAAATCAATCGAAGGAACATATAATAGTAAAAGTGCTTATTTTGCCTAGAACAGTAAGGACAGGTACTTAAGAGGGGTACTAATAATACACCAAACAAGTAAAAAGTTAAAACAAATTATTGAGAACTTCTAAATTTTGCATTCTCTGTTTCTCATCTGAATTTTTCTAGTGTTTGAACAGAAAATTGAACTGGAGTTCACAAAACGCACAAAATATGAATTATCACCTGTATCATGAGAGACTCCTCCTGCTGTGACGCCATCAGCATGCGCCATTTAATGCTCAAAGAGGAAAGAAAGACTAAGAGGATAATGTTCTTGAGGGTTCTAAATACTTATGATGTTTTGTACTAAAATCATAGAAATGAACAGGAAAAATGGAAAAAGCTTGAATCTTGAAGAAGAAAGAAAAATCCCCTCAATCAATAATCGAAACAAAAACCCACTTAATCAATTCCTTTCTCATGCATTCTGTAACTTAGATTCTCTCTCTATATTTATGTAGATACATAGACGTGCATGTGCAGATGAGAGACCTTCGTGTAAAAGCGTTGAATAGTAGAATTTTGAGTAATGGTTTAAAAAAAAAAAGGATGTCCTTTCATCTGATTTTTTCTCACTTTTTCAGTTACAAAACCGCTCTTGTTTTTGTTGCTTCATCAACCAAAACCACCTATCTGTCACCAGTTTTAGTTTTTGCTTCAAGTCCTTCTCTCTTTAATTAATAAATTCAAATGCTATAGTTATTTTAAATATTATGTAAGTTACCATGTTAGTTATTCGATTATTTTATCTAAAAGTTCTATACATCTCTTTTTTAAAAAGATATTAAACTTCAAAAAATTACAATTTATAATTGTCAAACTCTTTTGAATGTAAAGGCGAATTCTTACATGGCTTCCAAATAACTTTCTCAGAATGAGAAATATAAGAGTCCATTTGATTAGTTTAAATTCTATGAAATATTACATACAAAGAATTCAATTTCTACTTCGACTGCTTGATACGAAAGTTGAAACGAAGTTCGAATTCCAAGGTACAACCACTTTAAACTTGTTTTTTTGCCAAATTAATGAAAAATGCATTCTTATGAAGTATTTGAGTTTTTTTTTCTAATTTACATGAAATTAGAAAGTATTTTCATTTTTATCAATCAAACGGACCCTAAATTATCATGTTTTCCTCTTTTTCAAGGCTTTTTGCATTTTCAAAGCAAAAAACTTAAAAATTGCTATCTTTGAATGAAACGTATTCAAAGAACCATCATCATTATTGGCAAATAACACTCATTTTGTTTGCTTCTTCCTTATTCGTTTTTTTCGCCTTCATGAATTCTATTATTGTTAAAATTTGACTTTGTCGAATGAAAATTTATGAGAGAGGATTATAAAAATTTATGTGATGAACTTAACTTTGATGATCAAATTAAAGTTTTGCTTCAAGTTGAGTGGCAAAAGGGCATTTTTCAATCTAGTTTTTTTTTTTTTTTTTCTTTTTCATCCCAAGCTCTCCTTACTAAGAATTAAAGTTTTTGGCTTCAAAAATTTCGGGTAAAAACTTATTCTATTCTTCACCTATGAATTCTCGACCTACATTATTGAAGTGACACACAACATGTTAGTGTAAAGTTTTTCTTGTTTTGGCAAGAATTTGTTGGCCGGATGAGTTGGTAAATAAATCTAAAAAATCAGTCGTTTAATTTATCTCATTTTTGTCGGGAAAAAAAAATCACACACATGTTTGCTATTTTGTATTGTTAAATAGATCATTTTTAGCCAATTTCTTTGTTTTGGTAATGGAAAGTTTACATCCTTTTTAATGTATATTTTAAGCGGACAAATTAATATAAGGATTAACGTAAAGGACAAAATTGGGATATAGAGCTCGCAACAATTATGTGAATAAGTGAAAAAAGTAAGGGCTACTTGTTTTGCGTTTCATGTTTGAGTTTTGAGTCTATTTTGAGTCTCTATTTCGAGGGTTTATTTTAAGACTGTTGAAAATTCGTTTAGTTTGTTATTCTAAAAAATTGCTTCGCAAAACAGAAAATTGAAATATATGTTTTTTTTTTTTTTTGAATTTTGAGAAATTATTTTATAACATTTTATTCATTAAATTTAAGTATTCAGTAAAATAGAACGATCCTATATTATAATATTATCTAATAATTATACATTTTAAAGTTGGTGAATTTTACAATATTTTTTTCGCTACAAAGTAAAAAGTTTAAAATAATAATAATAATAATAATAATAATAATAATAATAATAATAATAATAATTAAGTTGACAAAACATAGAAAACAAATAAAATTAATAACGTGAACTTAGAACTTTTATGTGTTTATAAGAGTTTGAACTTCTTATTATTATTTATTTTTTAGAAATTTTCCTTTAGAAATTTTCTATAATTTTATTTTGTATTTTTTAAATTTTTTTTTCACTATTTGTTTTTTAAGAAATTTAGAATTTTTTTTAAGAATTTTGTATTTTTAAAATTTCATTTAAAACCCATATTTCTCATGAGTGTTTTCAATGTTTTACTTAAAATATCAAAAATACATTTTGAGTTTTATGTTACAAGTTTAACCTTAATCTAAAAGACGTAATGTCAGAATCATCAAACCAAACAAGTCTTTCGATGTTATGTAAAACTGAAAAATAGAAACAATTTGAAAATATTAAATCAAATGCCTCGTAAATTATATAACGTAAATACTTTTGGATTTATACAGATTAATACTCTCTTTACTGAAATATTCAATTGTTATATTAGATGATGTAGCATTTTCTACTATTTAATTTTTTTTGAACTTTCTTGTCGAGGTAAAATTATATTAATAAAGGGTATAAATATCATATAAAACTAAAGAAAGTTCAAATCCAAGTACAAGTCTCATGTGTCTCTTCCAAATATCATTTTATTAAGGAAACACAATACATGTATTTTTGAAACATTAAATTGAATTGAACGAATTATGACGATGGACGTATAACAAAATTTGTCAATTATCAAACCTATCGAACACAGCAAAAAATCAAAGTGAAAATAATATGAGCCTTGCTTTATGTCCCCAACTCAATAACCGGGGCAATAGGTCAACTTGGCGCCCCCCCTATTGCCCCTGTCATTGAGTCGGGGCAACGAGTGTTTTCCAAATAATATTTTGGAATCGATAGTGTTTTGCTTTATGAAATGTGACCATGATTGGTCCTTTTAAAAAGTGTAGTTATTATTTTACTATTAGTGGCCACACGGATGATAATAATGTTAGCACTAACAAACCAACGCTTTTTGATAATTAGGATTCTTAATCACACTTTAATTACTGCTTATCGAACCTTAATTTAAGCTAAATGTTTCACTAACAACCGATGAGGAAACTATTCACCAAAATATATTTCGAATTAAAATCACCTCAAATGTACGATTCATTAACAAGTTATAAAGTAGATTTTGAGTTCAAGTATCGTTCAACAAAGATTGGTTAGTTTAATTTTAATTATCGCGACCTTAATTGAAACAAGAATAATGTGATGTATTAGTTGTGACAAATTATTCTAAATGCAAATTAATGTGCTTAATAAATGGCAAACGTACTAGGATCTCGAATTCTTATGCAATGCAATAATCAGTTTTAACTCTAGTTTTACACATTAACAATATGATTGAATTTTGACGAATCAATGTTCCTATTTTATTTAACAATCTCTCTCGAGTAATGTTAAACTTACTTTTATATATGACCCAACTATATTCTATGATGGATGCGAACATATAAAAGTGCATGAATTTTTATGGATAATTAAAGATTCACACAAGATATAGCGGTATATTTCTATCATTTATCGAACCCTATGATAATTTATATATGTCGAACCTATTTTTCTTCTTTCGAATATATAAAATAAGTCACCACATTCACACAACTACGGTGCACAATAATTGTGGAGAAATTAAAAGCATATAAGTCATTCAATATCAAAAACGTGTTTTTAATACCAAATATATAAAATTAAAAATTAAAAACTCATATTATATGGTTTATCTTTCTCTTAGCACAAAGAAATCTAGTCTAACATGTTATGAAGAATAAAGCAAAAGATATAAATATTATTCATCACCTGAAGATTCTTGAATTCAATCTTGAACTTCTTGGATTTGATCTTAATGTGTTCTTTGCCTCCTTTTGCAATTAATTCTTCATGCCCTAATTATTTTTTGAGAGTTGGTATTTATACCCCTATAAGAAGTCCCAAAAGATCTCAAAAAATTGTGTATATCATGGTTCAAACGGAAGTTTCCTCGTTCGAAATGAATTATGAAGGAAACAAATTTTTTTTTCCGACTTGGCCTGGAAGGGCACCCGTAGAAAATGAGGTGGCCGCCCAGACATAAAAATAGGCTCATGTTATTGAAGTATAGGGTTGGGCAGCTGCACCGCCAATATAACTTGGCCGCTGCCCAGTTATAAAAATTTTACAAATTTTCCTTTCAGTCATTTTATTTATTTTTTCTTCTATTTTGGCCATCCATTTCAAATTAATTCAATTTTAGTGCTTCAACTTTTACTCAAATGCATATTAGTCCCCAACTTCCATCAATTGGCCAATTGATCATTCTTTCTTTTCTAATTGTTTAGAAATGAGTCCAAAACTGAAATAAAATAAAATAAATCTAAGTTAAGTAAAATCCAATACTAAAACGATACAAAAGTTTAGTAACGTGGTCTGGAATAAGTGAACAAAAATGCACTTATTAGAAACAACTCATAATCAAACAAAAAATTCCCAAGTTTATTCATTATTCATTATTCATCACAACCCTCTTCTAGAAAATTTCAGGTCATTCATTTCAACTTTTGCACCATATTTATCACATAAATTACTGTAGTGAACAATATTAACATTATATAGTAGGGTTGGACAAAAGTTTTGAATCGAATCAGATCGAACCGAATCGAGCAGTTCTTCATAAGTTAAATACTCGAACGAGTACCCGAATTGAGAACCGATGAGTTCAGGTCAGTTCTTGATTCTAGACCAAGAACCGAATAAGACCCGAATTTAAATAATTTTTTTATTAAATTAATTAAATTTTTTTAAACAAATTAACATATTAATTCAGTCAAATTATTTTTTTGTAACTTTGTTAACCCAACATTTGAGCCTTATTATTAAATCTTTTTAGTTGAATAATTTTTAGTTTATTTGTGTTTGTTTATTGTACTTTTTCAATTATACTTGTAGAGTTTCTTACTATGACAAATCAGGAATTGATGATTAATTCAAATAGTTGGTAAGTATTACCAATACTTAAAAAATATTTTATTTTGATAACTTTTAATTTATATTTCGTTTTCTTTATGCAGAGTGCTCGAGGCAAATGAATTATTGATATAGATCATCGATATTTTAATATTAATATCTACTTTTAGGTATTTGTATTAGTTGAATTAATTTTATTGGACATCTTATTATTTATGTGTTTTTAAACCGGGCTACATTAATTTGTAAAAATTACGAATGAAGACGTCATTAGTTGTATTTATGTAGTGTTGTTGGTTAAAAAATTTAATTATGGTACATAACCAAACCAAAATGAACCGAACTTGAACGGTTCCATAATTATATTTGAACCCGACGATTCCATTTATTAGTTATCCGAAAATTTTAGGTCGGTTCGGTTCTCTTCATAATCGAACTGAATCGACCAATATCCAGCCCTATTAGGTAGTCCGTAAATCTTACGTGCAAAATATGTTGAATGATGCTAAATGGATTCAACTTGAAATTATGCTCATGTTGAATACCGATTAAAATCTAAATTTTTATTTAAGTCAAAAATTTATTTCAATGACTTATTTTTTGGGTCCCACAATTTTTCAACAACATATCTCACCAATTTCTATAAAATTCTACTAAAAATCTGATTTTAATTCCTATCAAACGGGGTGTATGTTGCCCATGTGAGTAAAGGTGAAAAATTAATCAATCAGTGATGATTTGATTTATTGTTAAGGAATCTACGTATACTTCTATAAGCACTTTTCCCAAGAATAAGTAAAAGAAAGAGGGGTATTGACGTGTTGTTTGAAGACTCCAACTTTAATATGGGGTCATAAAGAGAGGATTCGATTCCGACATAAGAATAAAAAAAACATGTAAAATGCTTAAATCCTGCATTTATTCATCAACTCTTCATTAGTTGTATGCCTTTTACAAAAGAAAAACGTGTCTGCTGTTTTAAGTAGTGAAAAAGTATTTGACGCTGATGGCGGCTAAGATGGAATAGTAGAGTGAAAAATATTTTAGTGATTTTTACTCGTCATTAATACCAAACATATTATATTTAGTATTAGATAATTTATCAGAAAGAGTGTCCCTCTTTTATTAAATTCAATTACGTAACAAAATAATAATACATAAATACTTATTCGTCTTGAAAAAATACTAAGGCTCGAAAGCACCATCGAAACTTCCAAAAACTCGTATCATCAAACATTCAAGCAACATCTTAAATCAACTTCGCACATTAAATTACAAGAAATCGTTGACCTAATATTTATATTTTTTTATGCCTTTTACCTGAAAATTGTGCTCTTTTTACTAAAAAAAATAATAATTAACAAATATATATAAGACTGATATCCTAAGCACTTGGGTGGTGACATGACACATTACAATAGGTAGTGAGATATAATGATTTATTACAAAATTAATTACACCACTTATTGTAGTGTGTCACGTCACCTAGTGCTTAGCTCACCAGTATTTAGAAGATTAATTCCATATGTGTGTGTGTACACAATAATGCTGGATGTGCATTCCTTGTTCACATGAATGATAACACCCTCTTTTGTGAATGAAATATAACTAGTGAGTTGATGGAATGTGCTTAAAATTAAAGGCTATGATTACTGCCACTCACTGAATGTCAAAATATAACATAAAGTCCGCCTCACCAAATAAGCTAACATATTATTATTGAAGTAAGAAATTGTTCTTCTGTCAATAGTGGGCAAGATACGATTGTCAAACTGTCAACTTGTTGATGTGACGAGAGAACTTTACAAATGTGAAAATCGTGAATACGTTTCTCTTCAAATGAGCAAGATAAGACTTCTCACCGTGAATAAAAGAATATTTCTATATTGAAGTAACACACTTTATTTAGAAATGTGGATCCATTGTCTCATGGGCACTCAAGACAAAGGCAACTATAGTTTTTGTGCATGTGAGATAAACAGTCACTGGCAGATCTTGCGGGGGTCCGGGGGCACGTGCCCCCAACTTTGGAGTTTTTTTTTATGAAGTCACGTTTGGTATCCGATTGAAATCTAAATCAAAGTTAACAATTAATTTTTAATAACATATTTCATGAAATTTATAACTGTTCAACTTTTATTAAAGTTTACTAAAATTTTGATTTTAATCTCCACCAAATAGAGACAAAATCATAATAAATTTGAATTTCGATAATATGCTAATTTTAAAAATTCTCTAACGATCGTACGCTAATCGAATTTACAAATTGTTTATGTCATCTCAAAACTTATTTCGAAAACTATATTATGGGCATATTGAATAGTCCAAACAAATATCGAAAATAGTTAAAAATACGTTAAATTTGAGTCTTAAAGAAAGACGTCTAACTCGAAATTTTAAAAAAAAATTCAGTCATTTCATAATTTTCATTCACAGTTATTATTTTTGCGATACAAATTTCTCAATATAATTTTCATCATTTTATTATGAAATTTTATATGGAATATGACATTAAAAAATTTCGAAATCTTGCATCCGAAAAAGTCATATCTCATGTAAATTTTCGGATGCAAAATTATATGGGGTATGATTTTTTTAAACGTAAATTTTTTATTATAAAATTTCTCTCAACTTCTTTTCGAGTTCAATTGTGCTCCCTAACTTTAATGTTCTGCGTCCGCCCCCGTTAAAACAATTATTGTCTTCTTTGAAGTGTAGTGAACAATGAAAGAATAAGGAAATCTCCATTGATTTGCAAACCAAAAGTAGATGGATTTATCAGGTCAAATTTCTTGGCGACAATGTTTTTAGGGAAAGAATCTCCCGTTTTAAACTTGGACTTGTCGTGTTCTAATTGAATAGGTTCTGAATTTAATTAAAATAAACTTTATTTTTTTTCATTGCAATTTTATTCAAAATTTTAACCTATTTTAGTCAAAGTTCGTCATTATTGAACTATTCATGTCTGGTATGTTATCGTAGCTGGCAATACCCCAGCCTAAACGGTACACTAGAGGAAAGCAAACATCTCTTAAAAGAAATACTTTGAAGTCATTGAGCACAAACTTTAAATTATATTTTGATTCCACATTTTGGTATAAACTAATTGGAATTATATTCATTGCAATCTCTTGGAAATTTCAGATGAAGGAGACTAAGACAATTAGGTGATTATAAGGCACACCAATAACAATTTAAAAATGACTCAATGCTACTCTTAAAGGGCATTAATCTTCTAATAAGTCCAAAATTAATGATAGTTAAAGTTGAATTAACCTTGTCAAATGATTCCATATTGATTACAAGATTTTACATATCCAATTTGGTGAGAATATTGTGATTCCATCCCCCATTATATGAAATACAATTGTTTGATATATATTAATATTAGACTCAACAACTGATAATTTTATTATATGTTCGTGTAATGGAACTTGTTCTAGTATTTTTTTTTAAATAAAAATATCTTAAAAAAGAAAATGCGATTTGTACATAACATTTTACATAATGGGTACCATAATTGACAAATTGCAGCCCCCTATGGGAAGGGTGCCTGCAGGGCCCACCATTTCTCAATTATGACACCCATTATGTACGCCTAGTATAACCCTTTTAAAAATGATACGTGAAGATCTAGGATTTTTTGAAGCTAGGCTTAACGTGAAGAAAAATTAACCAAACATTCTAGGTTCTACTCCTCCCTGAAGGGTATGCATATTTTATTGTAGTCAAACTTCAAGCCTCGGGAGTTATCCCGTTCGCAAGGACAAAGTCAAAAACTTACATTGAGAAATGTAATTTTTACAAAAAGTTAATGTACGAACAAAATTCATAAATAATAAAAAAATTGTAATATAACATTGCCTATTAAAGTTGTGCTCGATGTGGTTTAACAACATACAATTCATCTATAATGGGATTTATATTTAAATTCATAATAATTTCTCGTTCATCAGTGTCATACAATTTTTAAAAAGAAAATTAAAAAAAAAAATGATCCACCAAATGTAACCTCTACCTATTAGCAAAATAATAAAAAATTATTCTTGTTGTACATAATATCTTACATAATGTGTACCATAATTAACAAATGACGGTCCCCTATTGAGGGGCTTCTGGGCGGGCCCATAGGCGCTCCCCAGTAGAGGGCCGCTAATGTTAATTATGGTACACATTATGTAAATAATTATATACTTGTAGCATAACCCAATAATAAAAAACCAACACATCATTGAAGAAGCCAAATGCAAATTTTTTAGTAGAAATTAGAGTTAAAATCACTAATAAAAGAGAAAAGCGCACATTTCTTTTCAAACAAAGTAAGATCTGGATACCAAGGGATGTATTATTTGCAGAGGATCAATACGGCCATAAAAAAAACATGGTACAAGGGAGAAATCACTTAAGGGACAGCCTTTCAAATGTCTAGGGGCAAAATTTTAAGGTTCAATAAATTAGGGATTTTGGTTTTCAATTTCACACAGTAATGTAATCAACAGAGAAGAAAAAGAGAGGAAATACGGGTTTTCAGTTGCGCTATATAAATTAAATCAAACAATTTATGTGAGATCGAGCTGGACTAAGTTTATGTGTAATATGATTTTATTAAAAAATGGGTAATTGATAAGAAGAAAAAGAAAAAAATAATTATAATTTCATGGAGACCAAACAAATGCTCAGACTATGGTGGGCTAATGGGACATTCAATCCAATACAGCTTAACAAAATGCTATTAAAGATTGCTGTATTTGGTATTGATCGTGTTTATTTCATCACAATTGAGAGAAACCTACCTATATGAAACATCTGTGCATATGTATTCTTCAACTTTAAAAATCAAACATGAAATTTCATACCTCAAAGTTCAAGTTAATACCCTCAATGATCATTGAACTTTGTTGAAAGTTCCCCCGAGGTCACTGAACTTCAAAAATTCCCTAATCAGTCACTCAATTTTGCCAATTGGTCTCCCAACCATCACTGACCTAACTCCGTTAGTAATTGTGATGGATGAGAGATCAATTAGCATAGTTGAGTGACTGATTATGAGATTTTTGAAGTTCAGTGACCTCATGGGAACTTTCGACAAAATTCAGTGACCACTGAAGGTATTAACCTTGTAAAAAAAATAGAAAACTTAGCTTAAATTCATGATGAAAATAAAAAAGAATAGAAATTTAGTCTAGTCCAAAAATTAATCTTAGCCCAACTAACTTTATTCCCAACCCAATTCCAATGTTCAATTATTCAAATTTAGTTTAAGACTTTACAATAATTACATATTTATTTTATTCATATTCATGATACACAAATAACTCGTTATCAAATTAGATATTTTATTTCACACACACATATAACTAAGTTTATTCGATTATAATTAAATTAGCTTATTATATAACAAATAATTGGGAGAAAGTGATGGTGGGAATCTGGGATGCTTCAAAAGTATGGATGAAGTTCTAAGGAATGACAAGATGGGGGATGGTGTGGTGGAGAGTGCTTTGAAGGTGTAGGAGACAATTGTAAAGTTGACGACGCTTCTGATTTTGGTGGGGGTGAAGGAGTGGTGGTTGCGAATTGTGGGGATTCTAGAATGACTATTTGTTTTGGTGGTTTTGGTGTGCCATTGTCAAGTGATTATAAGATGACATGTCTTTTTTTTTTTCTCAATCATGCTATAAGTATAGACAAATTTGACAGAAAATATTTATATGCATTCATTGAAAGATGAAAAAAATAAAAACAAGATAGATAAATCACATTTCGTCACGTTACTGTGAGTAAAAATTTGTCAAACATTTTTTGTAATTGAGGATTTTCCCTTTTTGTCTTTTTCATAAAATATGTTATTTATAATTTGTAAAAAGGTTTTGTTTGTCCTTTTATGCCCTGTTTATAATAATGTGGATAAGGTTTGATTGAATAAAAAAAGATCAATTTTTTGTTAATACCCTCAATGGTTACTGAACTTTGTCGAAAGTTCTCCAGTGGTCACTGAACTTCAAAAATCCCCTAATCAGTCACTCAACTTTGCCAATTGGTCTCTCATCCATCATAATTACTAACGGAGTTAGGTCGGTGATGGATGGAAGACCAATTGGCAAAGTTGAGTGACTGATTAGGGGATTTTTGAAGTTCAGTGACTCATAGGAAACTTTCGACAAAGTTCGATGACCATTGAGGATATTAACCCTCAAAGTTCAACCATATGACATGTCTCTAACATCTCGTTTCTTATTTTGGCTACAATTGTTGGTATGTCACTTTCACTAGGATTCTAATGCCCCATGGAAATTGCTAAGAAATTTCCCATAAGAAAAGCATCATGTCAAAATTAAGAAGATACCATTGCTATCCAAATATTTAATTCAAGCATAGAAACTGAGTGGAAACTTTTTGTCATTTATTAAATGGATATTAGATTGAGTTGTGCTTTAGGTACAGGGTATCCCCATCGATACTTCGCAATAATGGGGACGGTGGAATTTTTCATTACCATGGGGCCCACCCATGCGAGTGTGTGTAAAACTTCAGCGAAATATATTTCTGTAATATAACTTTGTTCTTTTAGGTTCTCTTCTGTACAATTTGACCCAACCTTTGATCAGCATTAGCACTTTCCCAATTGTCGGGCATCTTCAGAATCATTGGAGTTCCAAGGAGCGTCGGCCATAGGAAAGAGTATTTATAAGAAACTCTTTAAATACAATATGTTCTTTATTTTATATAATAAATATTTTAAAATAAGTTCAAGAGACTCTTTATTTTAATTTTTGTAGGTTTTGCTCGCCAAATTTGGATAATCAAATCCTCTCCATTCTTAATGTACAATAATTGCATTTAATAATTTACAAATTTCAATACTCTAAACTTTAAACTATGAGTAATACTATTTAGCCCTATTGGAGTTATAACATGAGTCTATATGGCACTAATATGGCATTGAATGATAAGTAAAATCAAATGAGTGATCTAATTCCATATTTCATTTAGCATATCACTTAACACCATATAGATTAGGGTTATAATCCTGGTGGGTGGGGGGGGGGTTGTTAAATGGCATTATTCTTACTATTCAAACCACATTTAAATTAATTGATCACTAACATATACAAAATTGTCTTAAATTAAAATATGAGGAAAAATCAATAAATGTTTCTTGAGAAAATGAAAATAAAGAGTCAAAATAGAGATTATTGTTGGAGACTTGGAGTACATAAAAATTTTGAGTTTTTAAATTTAAAGATGATTTATATAATTCACAAGATGCTCTTTTACTAATCTCTCTAACCTTTCTCGCCCGCTCGGCTCAATTGCCACCTCTAGTTGGAGTACATAAAAATTTTGAGTTTTTAAATTTAAAGATGATTTATATAATTCACAAGATGCTCTTTTACTAATCTCTCCAACCTTTCTCTGCGTATATGACCCTATCATCTATGCCACAAGTTAGAAGAACTTTCATTTATCAGGCTACATTTACTTCCAACATTATAATGCAAGGTCATAAGAGTTTCAACAAAACGGTTATTGACATTTACTTTATACGAGCCATCACATAAAATACCAGAACCAAGAAAGACATTATATTTTGAACAAACTAATTCTTTTATTCCCAAGTTTAAAGAAATATCCCTCAACATCAAGTTTAGAAATTGAAATTAAATTTCTAGAAATAGAAGTAACATAAACTGTGTTAGTTACTAGTTCAACCCTAATGCGGAATTAAAATTAACAATTAATAAGCAACAAGTCACTTTTAATTATTTTTAAATGGTTAGTCAATCAATTTAATTTTTCTATGGTTTGAATGCTGCAGTTATATAAAAAACAGTAAATAACACAAAATATGATGATGAAGAAAACTCTTAACTAGTTAAAAACTTCGGGATCAAGCTAGTAGTTTCCACTATAGACAATGTGGACTTACAGTATGATCCAGCCTAGAAAATTCACTAGACTCGCTGATCTAATTCCTGCAATCTCCAAGATCCGTTGGAACGTGCTTCACTCACACCTGCTCTCATTCTTCTGGAATTGTCCATCTCACGTAAACCACCAAGAACACATTGTTCTTATACTCTTCCTATGTTTGCTATCCAACCTTCCTCAATCTTCAGCAACTCTTAATGTATCTGATCTCTCTCTCTCTTTTCGATGAAGGTGCAGATTCGATGACGAATTCTTTTGAAGAGGGAGGGGATGATATGATCCAGGAGTCGAGCTCGACGAGGACAAGTCCGGGACGGGACCAATTGATTATCGAAGGAGATCCGATGACACGATCGAGGGCAAAATGGGTGAAAGAGGTGATGAGATTGCTTACTCAAGCTATGTTGATGAAGTCTCAAAGTTAACAAGTCAAAGAACAAGTTTCATGTTGGGTTTGGAAGAAGAAACCAAATAGATCAACTCGATTCAAGCAGCAAACGAGCAGTGTGTATGAAAACGGGCATAACTTTCAGCTCGGGTGTCGGATATTCACCCATGAGTACATTCTGAAAACGACACGAAATTTTGCACAAGAAAAAAAAAGAGTTGAAATTATAACCATGCAACCGCATGACTCAAAACACCATGCGGCCGCATGGAAGGCAACCGAACCAAAAAATTGATTTTTGATTTGTTCCATGCGACCGTATGGAAAAACACCATACGGCTGCATGGTTATTTTAGAAGCCAAAAATTTCCTTTACCACAAATTTTCCTTATTTAACTAGAATTCTATTTTATTGCGATATTTTGTAATCTTAGCAAGTTATTTCTGGTTTCAACTAGGGTTTAGTCTTTTCCTATAAATACTTCATCATTATTCATCGTGTGGACCTTTTGACAAATTATTTTTAAGATATATTCGAGATGCTGTTTTGTTTTTCAATTTCGTTCTTCTTATAACAATTTGAACTTATCAAGAGGATTCTTGTGACGTTCAACACCGAATGTGGATCAACGTATTGTGTAATCAAGAGATCTTTCAAACACCGTTTTTGATTAGTTGCTTGATTCATTAAATTCTTGGTTCAAACTCAAAATCGTGATTATCTTTTGGGCTTTCTTGTGATTTTCCATCTTATTGTGGGTTGCATAATATTCGCTGCAATGTGGTTTTCATCAAAGAATTTGGAGCATAACTTGTGCGGCTCTTTGACACTCTTTAGACTTATAATTGCATTCTCTTGATCATATATGATCTTCTTGACACCTTGAACTCCAAGGAATATACTACCAACTGGCATCTTAAACTCCTTCAATGAATATACTACCAACCAACTCCTAAACTTTTACAACTATTTTATAACAGTTTTTTTGTCTAAAGAATTGCCAACACACTAAAAACCTAACAGAGTGTCTGAAGCAAATCTAAATGATGACTAGTATCTAAAAACAAAGGCAGGTTCCAAAGGCAGAAACTGGGACTTTGACACCATTTTCCAGGATAATAAAATTTTCATTTGGGCTTAGGATCTGGGTTGTAAGGAATCTGTGCATCATATTTGAAATATGGTCGAACACTAGAACCTGAATCGAACCACCAAGTATTAGAAGGAACTTCAATAATGTTAGATTCAAAACATACATAAGCCAAAGGCTTATCATTCACGTTCCACTTATCCTTAATAGTGTTATAGTGAATTTTAAATTACCCATACTGAGGGGACAAAGAATTCATAACTTGAACAAGAAATGACTCATCCACTTTCATCCCAAGATCATTGAGTTTGGCAGCTAGATTTGTCATTTCAATTATATGCTCATGCATCCCATTAGTACCATCGAATCTTATGGTAGTTAGTTGAGCCATTAATGTCCCAGTAAGAGACTTGTCAGCCAGACATCGTTTTCAACAAGGTTTTAGCATTGCTAGTTTCAAGAAGCGTTGATTTAATGTTATTCGCAATGCTCATTCGCATAAACATACTGCTAAGTCCGTTCGAATTAAAGAAAGCCTTTTAATCCGCACTGCTTGAATCGGTAATAGCAACCGGTTTCTCAATTCGGAGTGCTAAATCAAGATCCAAAACACCAAAATGAAACTGGACTTGTTCATACCAATACGAGAAATTTGTTCCATTAAACTTCGAAACAGACGAAGCTAGCGAATGTAGAGATAAAGGAATTGAGACTGCAAAAATAAATAAACAAAAAGCTCACAACATTAATGCTTTGAGTTAATAGCCATAAATAAGAATACAAACATAAATAGTTCTACTGCAATCCCTTTCACCTAGGAATGATTAGTGATATAGGTCCAAAATTCAAATAGGTTTGCTACCTTTTGGTATCCAGTGCCTACTTAAATTAAGGTTACTCACTAACTATCCCAATTCAGTAAATCAATCACTTAGAAGTGGTTCACCTTTGGGCAAATCCATAAATACTTTGGTTTCTTAAAATCCCAAAAAAAGAAAATAAATAAATAAATAGCATGACAACATAAATCAAAATTATGAGAATTCAAACTCAGGCTCTGATACCATTAGTAAAATTAATTATAATACCCAAGAATTTGAATAACCGTGATTCTCACTTGTCATACTGTGGGAGGAATTGGCATACGTGAATCCATGAGAACAACCTTTGGAGAATAATGAAGACACTGAAAAACAGTTTCTCTCGCTTAGCCCTCAATTAAGTTGCGCAAAAGTTAGGGCTGGCCGTGGGCCGGTTCGGTTCGGTTCGGTTCGAGTTTTTTCAGTTCCAAAAGTTTCGGGTATTTAATAAATGGAACTGTCGGATCCAAATATAATTATGGAACCATTCGGGTTGGGTTCGGTTCGGTTCGATTCGATTTCATACCATAATTAAATTTTTTTAACATTTACAACAACACTACATAAATACAATTAATGACATTTTTATTCGTGACTTTTACAAATTAACGTAGCATAATTTAAAAACACATAAATAAAAAGACGTTGAATAAGATTAATTCAATTAACACAAATACCAAAAAGTATATACTAATATTAAAATATCGATGATCCACATTCAATTTTTTAAAATGGGCTTCAACATGCTACTAAATAGCCAATTGAGTTTTGTAAATAATTTTTCAAATGGGCTTGAACAGCCTAGTAAATAAATATATTATAAAAATAAATTTGGCTAGATTAATGTGTTAAATTGTTTTAAAAAATTTTAAAAATTTAATTAACCCAATATAAAAAATAAAAAAAAAATTATTTAGATTCAGGTCTTATTCGGTTCTTAGTCTAGACCCGAAACCCGATCCAAACCGTTCGGTTCTCAATTCGGGTATCCGTTCGAGTATTTAATTTATGAAGAACCGCTCAATTCAGTTCGATTCGGTCCAAGAACTTTTGTCCAGCCCTAACAAAAGTTATGTATATTGTGTGCCCTTTATAGGGCAAAGAGAGCACCAGTTTCCTTTTCATAATGATAATCTTTCCATCAAAGATTGAATCTAAATACAAAATAACTTGAATTTGATTGCATTTATTCTTCAAGGAAAATGTCAGTTTCCCACCCTAATTCCTATTTTGGAGTGTTTGATTGCTATTTTTTCATAGAAAATATTTTCCTTGGGAGAGTAGGTTTTTATTTTCCTCAAAAAAAAAAAAATGAATTTTTTTTTTATTTCCTATGAGATATTTTTCATACCAATCAAAATTTAGAATTTTGTTTACCAAAACTATTTAGGATTGTAACCTTTGACCAATCCCAATAATTAAGTAAATATGTGCCACGGGATAATTTCTTACATTTACCGTTAGTTCAAAGGCATATAACCTTTCGCACGTACTCTAAAATCATGACAAATGGGAAAGAAAGGAAAGGCAGAGTGGAAACCAAGACAATGATATCATAGATACTGCAACTTCGAAATATAAATAAACAGAAAATTAAAATGGCAAAAGATGAATGTTGAAAGCAAGACACTGTAATCCAACAACGAGACTAAGAAGGGTATCCTCAATTGAGATTGCGATGAATTTTAAAATTTCTTCTAAATTTAAGCTCTTCAATTGAGATTTTAATAGATTTTAATGAAATTCATTAAAAAATAATTGTTCCCAATTAAGATTTTAATGAAATTCAATTAAGTTCTTTAAAATTTAAGTATACTCAATAGTTAGTAGATTTAAAAAGATTTCATTAATAGAGGGATATTAAAAGATTTGCATAAATTTCAAGCTAAATAATATATATAACCAAATCATTTGAAATTTCATCATACTTGATGAGATTCTTATGAAATTTGTGAAAATCTATTCAAATCAATGAAATTCATTAGGATTTATGATCTTTTAAAATCCATCAAAATCTTAATCAAGGATACTTTTATAACTTTCATCACAACTAAATGACCCTAAAAATAATTGATTGTACAAACATATTTGATCTCCCCCACTGTTGGCATGATAAAAACTAGCATGGTGAAGTGGTAAGAGAACTTTACTTACAATTTTCTACAACAATCATACATTCAGAGAACTATTCTTACGGTTCTCTATGCCACATCAACAGGAAATCAATTCTAATATAGCAAAACCAAATGGATCCAACGTATTCCCACTCTTATTTATGCCTCATTGGCTTCACAACAAAAAGACAATCCAAATGCTAGAGTCTGGACAATAAATGAATATTGCATGAAGAAGTTGAATAAAACTCGGTTGATGAAAAACCCATCAGGAAGAAAAATCAACCAGCAAATTTAGTAGATTCCATTCAAGCAGTTAATATGACCACATATGAAGCTAACTCCAAGAACTCGAAGATGTAAAAATGGATTAGGGTTAATTAAATGTTACATACTCATGGACGAACACAACAAATACAAGACCCTGGTAACAAATTACTAGAAACCAGGCTGTTGGCATTGTTGTAATATCATTCCTGAAAGAAAAACCAGTAACAAGGGATACACACAATAATATGCAGACGCATATGAATCTGGATTAGAGTTACAAAGTGTTGACGCACTAAAAATGCAGCCCAAAACCAAAGGGAAGTCCAATTGAGAAACCCAAGATGGAGACCCAATGGAAATCAATTAAAGGACCCAAGAAGAAAAGCCCAATCTGGAAACCTGAGAAAATGCCTGAATATTGGAAGCCCGAAAGCAAATGAGTATCATCGCCCAAGGCCGTAGGACGCCCAGAGGCTGAGCGAATGTAGTACTGCACAATCGCCCAGAGCGAGCCTCATTATCGCCCAAATCCTCAAGTCGCCCAGAATCAGACAAGTCTAAAAGGTATAGTTTATCCAATTCAGCAGTTACGGAAGCAGTTGTCAAGTAAACCCGACACGCCCCCACGATCCAGAAACAGCAAGAGTAGTGGCAACAGTTACTAAATAACTTCCCCCCAAACAAGCAGTTTCTCACTAAAGAAGTGGATAGTTACGAAGGTAATGGAGCAGTTCCAAGCAGTTTCGACAATCAAGAGATGCCCAGGAAGTATAAAAGGAAGTAAAGTCGTAGAAGGAAGAGACCCCGAATCAAAAACTCTCGACAAGAGAATATGTAATTTTTATTTCCTTAGTTTAAATTTAATCATTTCTCAGTACTCGTGTGCTTGCGCCCCTTGGAGGCGTTTTGTCTACTTTCCAATTGTAACTCTTCACTAGTAAACGCACCCCTTTTTGGGACTTTGTCTCAAGAGGTTTGTTCCTTACACAATCGTCTGATCCTTTTCTCGTAATTGTTGGCGGGTTGGAAAACGCGCGAAAACAATTTGGCACGCCCAGTGGGACAATTGGTGTTTTGTAAGTGAAGATACAAAAAAGAAAAGATATCATGCCTCATAAAAATTCCGATAAGGAACCAGCAAGTCAAGGAGTAGTCCAGTCTGTAGTTGAGCGATACGAGGAGCAACAACATTCTCCACAAATAGATGGACAAAGTCAAAGCAGTCACAGTCGTTACGAACCAATGGCAGAATTGAGCCCTCGCACAATGCGTGCATTGTTGGGAGAACTCACGCAGGATGTCGTTGAACAGGTAAATTTACGAAGTATTCATAATATGGAGAAGTTTACCCAAAACGAGAATAGACATTTTGATAATATGGCTAAACAACTGAATACGTTGAATGAAATCATGAATAAGTTGGTAAGCCAAATGTGTCAACCTGTTATGCCTATAGATAATCACTTCCAGTCTAGGACTATCGTGGGGCATACTTCGCCATATAATTCCCTTGGTATGAATTCCGGCCCAAGTCTAGAGCCATCTTTGGCCCTTCTACTTCGAACCCAGGGGGGAACGGGACCTTGAACTTGAATAATAATAACACTACGTCCAACCTGGGGGGTAATACAAACATGAGAGATAATGTCCCGAACAACGGACAGAATGGTTTACGTATGAATGAGGGTTTAAACACTCAATTTAACAGTCATAACAGCCCGAATAATGTCACTATTATTGCCAATCAAGGGCAAACTACCAGGCCTCCCACGAATCAGCCAGTAAATCAACCCATAGGAAACCCATATGACCCTAATGTCGTGCTAAGAAACCAAATTATGGAAATAGTGCAAGATCAAATAGCAGTCGGGGTGCGGCCGGTGGTTAGGCCAATCTATACCAAGCCATACCCTGATTGGATAGATCAGGCATATCCATGGCCTAGAGGGTACAAAGTACCGGAATTCTCACTATTCACTGGTCTAGGAGAAGTGTCTACACTAGAACACGTAGGGCGATTCACGTTGCAAAGTGGTGAGGTGAATGAATACCATAAGTTGAGGTTGTTCCCAAGTTCTTTAACAGGGGTAGCTTTTTCTTGGTTTATTAATTTGCCAGCAAACTCCGTCCAAACTTGGCAGCAAATGGAGCAATTGTTCCATGCTCAATTTTATAAAACTGAGTTTGAGGTTATACTGGCCGATTTGGCGAATTTACGTCAATTGCCTAACGAATGGGCAGAAAATTTCCTACAAAGGTTCAAAACGGCCAGAAGTAAATGCTTCGTGCCTTTGCCAGAAAAGGAATTTGTTAAAATCGCACAAAGTTATTTAAGCTTTGATTTAAAGAAGAAATTCCAGGATAGGGAATTCCCAGATTTATTCCAACTTAGTGCAAACGTTGTTAGGTATGAGCGATTGGTAAGAGAGGAAGAACAGATGAAAAATTCAAGTAAAGGGACTTATTACAAAGACCCGAATTTCAACGTTCATACCGTCGATGATAGTTATTACGACCAAACGGAAATATGTTTGGCTGAGTTAGTAAAGGGAGAAGCATATACCTGTCCCATACTAGTTAAGCCAAAAATAATGGGCAAAGACGATCTTGCAAAGGGTGAAAACAGAAAGGCGCGAACGTTCTCGTTCGACGTAACTAAAGCTGACCTTATATTCGACAAGTTATATAAGGATAAGCAGATAAAGTTGAGCGACAAGCACAAATTGCCAAACCCTGAACAAATTAAGGGTAAAAAATACTGTAAATGGCATAATGCATGGTCACACGCGACTAATTATTGTGTGGTTTTCCGCCATGTGTTGCAGGATGCTATTGAATCAGGACGAATCACGTTCGAAGAAAAGAAAAAGATGGCAGTGGATGAAAATCCTTTCCCACGGCCACTGGCAATAAACATGTTAACAACTGGTTTGAAAAACAAATTGCCAAGGTTTAAATTGGTGATTGATGATGAGGAAGAAGAATCTAAACCGCATCCCAGCGTTTTTGAACACATCAAAGGGAAAGAGCCCAAACATGGCAAAGATGTTCTGTGCGACAGATGTAAATATGAGTTGAAAGAGAATACATGGCCACCCGTGACGCAGCCACTCCACCGTCGCTCTGATTTCACACCGATCGCTCAGCCTGTCAGGGGGCAAAGGGTACCGTTTTATAGAGGACTCCCTAGAGAAATGGGGTTTGGATCGGCCAGTCAAGGAAGAACGTTTAGGCCGCAGCCTCGCCAACCCAATGTATGGCATTCATTCCAGTATAATGCAGGAAGAGTGGTGCCTTCCAATGAAATGACTAGAACCCAACAAAGGTGTTACCAACGTAATTACGGACGTATGATGAGGCAACAGCATGGAGAATCACGCCCTAGAGCGCCCAAACCGCTCAGAATGGCCAACGAAAATGTTTTTGAAGATAGTGAAGAAACATGCACTGGCGAATCAATGGGAGAATTGCCAGAAAGCTCGTCTGGGAGATCAAAGTTTGAACGAAACAGGAAAGACGAAGATGATCCTGACCAACCTCTAACTATCCAGTTTGGCACATTACCTCCTGTCCTGGCTAATAATTACTTGTTGGCCGACGAATTCAAAAGCAAAGAAAAAGAGGATAGTGAGGAAGAAACTTGTGTACTAGTCTGCGATGAAAGCCAAGTAGCTGGAGAAATTTGTAATGAAGAAGAGGATGATGGTATGACAGATATCGAGGAAGAAATTGATTTGGAAGCAGAGAGACAGAAAAGGGGAGTGTCGCGCAACACCATGTTGAAGCAACTGCACCAAGAAGGAGTCCGCGAAGTAGATCTGTTGGGAGAACCATCTGGCCGATCGTTTGATTTTTATGTGTTGTATGGGGCACCAAAAAGGAAAAAGAGGGTACATCGCTCTGAAAAATATGGATCACCCCCCAGAATAATGCCTCCTCCTACAAATTGGGTAACTGAGGAAGAAATACTGGAAAAAGAAAAAGAAAAAACCCGAGAAAAGAAGGCTCAGTGCGATATGCTGCACGTTGATCTATCACCAAAAGATAGCCCGCCAGAAAATAGGCAGGAAGTGGAAATAGACGCTGCTGAAAAAGTCATCTTCAACAAACCAGCTATGAGGTTAACCAAACACTTAAGACCACTGTAGTCAAAACCTTGGTTAATGGGGTACCAGTAGTAAAAGTACTTATTGATAATGGAGCGGCTATAAACACCATTCCAGCTAGGATGATGAGGAAATTTGCTAAGACAGAGAGCGACATGATCCCAACAGAAGTCATTCTTACAAGTTTTAACGGCGGGGCAACTTCAGCAAAAGGAGTTATGCCATTGGATATAACTGTAGGGACAACCACCAGGACTACTATTTTCTTCGTGATAGACGGCCCCACCAGTTACAACGTGCTACTAGGAAGAGACTGGATCCATGGCAGTCGCTGTATTCCCTCATCACTCCATCAATGATTAGTCTTCTGGAATGACAAAGGTGAAGCAGAGGTGGTGCAAGCCGATCATAGACCCTTTGTGGCAGAGGTAAATTCAGTAGAGAGGTTCATGTACGAAGGAAATTATGAGCCTGTCAGAGTGGTTCAAGATGGGGAAGGAACTCAAATTACTGCCCAAAGCGAAGAACCGTTTTCAGTGGATGCACTTACTGAAATGTTTAATCAAATGAGGCCAAACATAGTGGCATTGGAAGAGCCAGTATTGGCCAAAAAGAAGCTAAACAACCTTAAATGAGTTTTCAACACCAAAGGCAAGAGGCCGAGATTCAGGCCCTAAAGCCAAGCTGATGGCTTTCAATAAAGAATGTGAACGTGTGAAGAAAGAAGAAGCGGCGTTAAAGATGCTGATGGACAAATTAATAGTGTCCGAGATGGAGCAGAGCTTGGACTGGGAAGTTCATAAAGTGGATTGTCTGGAAGAGCAAACTCCTCTGAGCGATGTGGATGATGAAGCGACGAAGATCCCCAAGTCAGGATATGCACAAGCTCAAGACCCCTTGGTCAAGGTTAACATTGGTGAGGAAGGAGAGGATCGCCCAACGTTTGTCAGCCAGATGCTCCCTCATGAGGTTAGTACTAGATTAATCGCTTTATTAAAAGAATATAAGGATTGTTTTGCTTGGGAGTATGAACATATGCCTGGTTTGGATAAAAACTTAGTAGAACATAGGTTGCCGACTAAATCAGATTTTAAGCCTCATAAGCAACCTCCTAGGCGTTTCGCTCCCAATGTACTACCGGAGATCAAAAAAGAAATAGAGCGATTACTAAAAGTAGGTTTTATTAGAACAACCAGATATGTGGAATGGTTATCTAACATAGTGCCAGTATTAAAAAAGAATGGCAAGTTGAGGGTATGCATAGATTTCAGAAATTTGAACTTGGCTACCCCCAAGGACGAATATCTAATGCCTACGGTAGATTCTCTAGTAGACTCCATTGCAGGGCATGTGATGTACTCTTTTATGGATGGGTATTCGGGATACAATCAAATCTACATAGCTGACGAAGATGTACACAAAACTGCCTTTAGATGCCCTGGGTCTTTAGGATGCTTTGAATGGGTAGTAATGCCGTTTGGACTAAAAAATGCAGGGGCAACTATCAAAGAGCAATGAATCTAATTTTTCATGATATGATAGGCAAATTTGTGGAAGTTTATGTAGATGATATAGTGGTCAAATCTGTTAACGAAGAAGACCATTTTGAACAATTGCGATGTTCATTTGAACGAATGAGGCAGCATAAACTAAGATTGAACCCTTTGAAATGCGCGTTTGGCGTGAATGCAGGAAATTTCCTTGGATTCTTAGTACATAAAAGAGGGATTGAACTTGATAAGAATAAAGCGAAAGCCATCGTAGAAGACAAGGCCCATAGTAATAAAAAAGAACTGCAAAGGTTCTTAGGTCAAATCAATTTTCTAAGACGCTTTATATCTAATTGTGCAGGGCGAACGAAAGTGTTTTCGCCTCTCTTAAAGCTGAAAAATCAAGACGAATTCGTCTGGAAATAAGAACATCAAAATGCTTTTGAAAGCTTGAAAACATACTTAACAAGGGCGGCCGATGAAGTTGTACGTGTCGGCTAAACGAGAATCGATAGCTGGGATGGTCGCACAAGAAGACCAATTTGGTGAAGAAAGGGCAATTTATTATTTAAGTAGACGGTTAACCAAATGTGAATGTAATTATTCTGCTATCGAAAAGTTGTGTCTCGCATTATACTTCACATGTACAAAATTAAGGGCCTATTTACGGCCTGTAACAGTCTATCTAATTTCCAAAGTTAATTTGTTCAAATACATGTTTTCTCGTCCTATTTTACACCAACGGGTGGGTCTTTGGACTTTAGCACTGTCAGAATTCGAAATAAGGTATGTGCCCCAAAAGGCAGTTAAAAATCAGGCCTTGGCTAATTTTCTGGCCGACCATCCATGCCTTGATGTGCCTAACGAAATAGAAACTTGAGGTTGATTCATTCGAATTAAAACCATGGGTTTTATACTTTGATGGATCGAAAACTTCTAAAGGAGCAGGAGTAGGAGTGGTTTTGATAAATCCTTTAGGGGTTTGCTATAAGTTCGCATTTACCTTGGATATAATCTGTACTAATAATCAGGCCGAATATGAAGCCTTAATTGTATGTTTGGAGTTGATGGTAGATATCAAAATAAAGAATGTAATCATCAGGGGCGATTCTCAATTGGTGATTCATCAATTGACTGGTGATTTCAAATGCCAAAGTGATTCTATTATAAGTTTATACGAAATCGCCCAAGAGTTGTTGGAAGAATTCGACCAAGTAGAACTTCAATGTGTTAATAGAATGTACAATAACATGGCCAACGAGTTAGCCCAATTGGCTTCTAGCTATTCAAAGGCGATGAGTTGGGAATCTACTTACGAATACGGAACTATATTGCCCGTTATTCAGCGGAGGGCAAGGAAAACCGAAATTCAATGCATAGAAAATGGGGTCGCGTTGGATTGGGTAGATGAGATTAAAGAATCTTTTAAGGATCTTGATGGGGGAGTTGATAGAAGAACGAAATTACGTCTGTTAAACTATGCATTAATAGACGAAGAATTGTTCAAAAAACGCTCTGATGGTGTGTTATTAAAATGCGTGAACTTACAAGAAGCTAAGACAATTATGGCTGAGGTGCATGAAGGGATATGTGGAGCCCATCAGGCCGGCCAAAAAATGAGATGGCTAATTATTAGAAGTGGTTATTTTTTGCCAAAGATGGGTGAATCGTGTGTTCAATATGCAAAAAGTTGTTTAGCATGCCAAAAACATGGTCCAATACAGAGGGCACCAGCAAGCAACATGACACCCATTATCAAACCTGGCCGTTGAAAGGTTGGGCGATATACTTGATAGGGAAGATTTACCCTCCATCGTCCAAACAACACACCTTCATTATAGTCGCGACAGACTTTTTCACCAAGTGGGTCGAAGCAGTGCCTCTAAAGGAAATCACCCAGAAAAGCATCATAGAGTTTATCCGGGACCATATCATCTACAGATTTGGGATTCCGCAAACTTTAATGACAGATCATAGGACTTCCCTGAATGGAGATCAAGTGAAGGAATTCTTGAGCGAATTTGGAATTAAACTGGTAAATTCTACACCATACTACGCTCAATCAAACGGTCAGGCTGAATCATCTAACAAGATTCTGAAATCTATCATAAGAAAGATGATAGATGAAAATGCCAGAAATTGGCACGAATGCTTGAACAAAGCTTTATGGGCTTATAGAACATCACCCCGTTCAAGCACTAACATTACGCCTTTCCAACTCACTTATGGGTAGGAAGCTGTATTGCCCGTGGAAATCAACGTGCAATCTATAAGGGTACGTTGACAGCACGAGTTAAGCGAGAATGAGTACAAGGGATTGTTGGTTCAAAATTTATTAGAATTGGACGAATTGAAGCTAGACGTGCTAGACAGGTTGCAAGTCCAGAAACAAAGAGTGGCTAGATTTTACAACAAAAAGGTTATAGCCAAGTTTTTTAGTACGAACGAATTAGTTTGGAGGGTAATGCTTCCTCTAGATCGTAAAGACCCAAAATATGGCAAATGGTCGCCAAATTGGGAAGGGTCGTATAGAGTAAAGAGTGTATTGCCTAATGGAGCTTACCACTTGGAAGATTTAGATGGTACTAGGCATATAAGATTTATTAACGGTAAGTACTTGAAGAAATATGTTCCTTCCCTTTGGGAAAGTGAACAGATAGATACATAAGTGATAAAAGTGCAATCGCGATGTAATCATGCCGAGCGATGGCAGTAAGTAAATTGGACGATCACGTTCTAAATAAAGTCAGAAAAACAAGACACATTCAAAAATAAAGTCCTTTATTACCAAATGTTCCTTACAAACCATTCTCCACGATAACTAAGGGACACAGTCAAAATATAAGACAAAACATGCTACAAATTGTCTTCTGTTTGGTGGGAACAGAAAGAGTGAAACCAGTACGGCCAGCCCTTCAGTCTATGGCCGAGTAAGAGGGCGAACTGCTCCTAAGCAGGTTTTTGGCAAAACGTAACACGGAGACAAGAAGGCTAACAGTGAAAATGGTGAAGCGTAAGATTGCAGAGACGTAATGGAATGTCGCGTACTTTTTGGGTTTTAAGGGTTTGTGACGTCGCAATCTTTCAAGCGGTAAGGGTACGTGATGATTGAAATTCTGGGGAAGTTCAAATGTTGCGAAAAGATACAGAGTGAATATGGCAAAATTAATGATTAGTATTAATTCTGCTATATTGGGGGGTAATTGTTGACGCACTAAAAATGCAGCCCAAAACCAAAGGGAAGTCCAATTGAGAAACCCAAGATGGAGACCCAATGGAAATCAATTAAAGGGCCCAAGAAGAAAAGCCCAATCTGGAAACCTGAGAAACTGCCTGAATATTGGAAGCCCGAGAGCAAAGGAGTATCATCGCCCAAGGCCGTAGGACGCCCAGAGGCTGAACGAATGTAGTACTACACAATCGCCCAGAGCGAGCCTCATTATCGCCCAGAATCAGACAAGTCTAAAAGGTATAGTTTATCCAATTCAGCAGTTACGGAAGCAGTTGTCAAGTAAACCCGACACGCCCCCACGATCCAGAAACAGCAAGAGTAGTGGCAACAGTTACTAAGTAACTTCTCCCCAAACAAGCAGATTCTCACTAAAGAAGTAGATAGTTACGAAGGTAATGGAGCAGTTCCAAGCAGTTTCGAAAACCAAGAGATGCCCATGAAGTATAAAAGGAAGTAAAGTCGTAGAAGAAAGACCCCGAATCAAAAACTCTCGACAAGAGAACATGTAATTTTTATTTCCTTAGTTTAAGTTTAATCATTTCTCAGTACTCGTGTGCTTGCGCCCCTTGGAGGCGTTTTGTCTGCTTTCCAATTGTAACTCTTCACTAGTAAACGCACCCCTTTTTGGGACTTTGTCTCAAGAGGTTTGTTCCTTACACAATCGTTTGATCCTTTTCTCGTAATTGTTGGCGGGTTGGAAAATGCGCGAAAACACAAAGATATGATGACGAGAATGAACGGTTTTCCTAAATATTTAGAAGGTTAATTTAATGGCAACATATTTAATTCAATTATATTAGCTATTTATTAAATATGGGCTAATTGAGTAGATACCAATATTGTTATCATTAGGGAATTATGAGAACTCTAATTAAGCAATATATAAAGATATTTTTTGTTATGGTCCCATATATACCAAATTATATATAGTTTCCCTTCTCCTTATCTGGAAAAGAGGCGATGGTCCCATTGAGGAAATAAAGTAATTTGGTTGAGGAAGATCACAAATCACATCCATTCGTTCGTGTTCATTCGTACGTAATTGATTATCATAATAATTTCGTAACAGTAAACAATCGTTCATAATGGATCCATGTATATGACCCGGATCTGTGAATCTTAATATTCTGGTGTGATGTTAACCCTAGGATTTTGATTATTTTAATATAGGATGTTTGCATCTAGATTTGGT
>CM032633.1:15419098-15434093 GCA_019097785.1 Fraxinus excelsior | reverse complement strand
GATCATAATACACTTTTCATCATCATATTTTTATATAACTTGCATATAATTACAATCTTACATTTATTTTAGTCATGTCATGTCTCGCATCAATAAATAGATTATTTAATTTATAGGAAAAATCACAAATTTCAATTATTTCAGTTAAGGCTAAATTAATTCGAATTTGAATTAATACATCTCTGTGGGAATGACACTTGGACTCAAAATTTATTTTACTACTTATTAACAAATCGTGCACTTGCGGTGATTTCAAATGAAATAATATTTTCATGACAATATCACTACTGATATAATCATTAGTGCCATAAAAAATAGAGTTCTTAAGATGAAATATGGATCTAAAGAAAGTCACGGTGGAGATAACTTGATGGTAAAGGGAAAGGGAAATGATAAATCTAACTATCGCTCTAAGAGTTTTAATAAAAATAAAAAGAAGTAGGGTGATAAAAGTAAATCCAAGAATAAGACAAAAGATAAGAAATGCCACTACTGTAAGAAATTGGAACATTTCATTAAAGACTGTTGTAAGAGGCAAAATGAAATAAAAGAAAATAAACCTAATAAAGGGAATGTTGTCTTAAATTACAATAAGATGAATCATGGAGATGAGTCACTCCTTGTTAATATGGATAAGAAATTGAATCATGAATGGATACTTGATTCTGACTATTATTTCCATATGTTCCCAAATAGAAAAAATCGGAGTTAGAAAAAACAATTGGGGACAAGTAATAATAGGAAATAACATGACCTACAAAGTAAGTGGAATAGGAACAATAAAGTTGCTAATTGAAAATGGTAATGTCAAACTAGGTTAAGGCCACGTTTAAATCTTCAGGGGCTACGATTTGATCATTAGTGACCCAAAAAAACATGGTCTTTACTTTGTTGAAGCAAAACCTTTGCTTGGTTCACTACAACAAAAACTGCCTACGGCAACGTTCAAAAAACGTTGCCGTAGGCCTACAGCAACGTTTGGACGTGTGTTGCAAATCAAGGTGTTGTCGTAGAGTGGAGAGATACGGCAACGTTTTTTGAGCGTTGCCAAAAGTCTACGACAACGTTCTACGGCAACGTTTGGCAAACGTTGCCGTAGCTATCTACGGCAACGTTTGGCAAACGTTGTGAAAGACGGTTTTTCGCAACGTTTGCCAAACGTTGTCGTTTTTTTTTCCTCAATAACAACAATTTATGCAAATAGATTGACAAAATTGAAAATGAAACTTACGAACAAATTTTAGAATTGCATAAAAATTGATAATTTCAATACAAATTTTTGAATCCATACACTTGAACATTAGAATGTGATACAACACCACTTAAATAAAAATGAGCTTTAAAATGAAATAAAATGGTAAAGAAAAAACTCGATCATAAACGGAACACATAAACTACTCTATTTCTTCGGCAGCTTCTCTTCCTTAAGCAAGAACATTAAAAATTGAGCCGGACTTATTCCCTCACATCCCGAGTGCTATCATCACGAAAATGAAGGCCAACCAAGAGACTGTAATCCATGATTCTCTCTGCCTCTAGAAACTCACAGTCTCTATCAATTTTCCTATTAAAAGAATTTACCAAATTGACAAGATGCCCAGATTTTAAAATAGAATAATCATAGAGTACAAGAAGGAAGGGCAATACTAACTTGATTAATTCTTGGTACCAATTTCTTTGTATGCGAAACATAAAGTTAAGGTCGAGATCCTTAAGAGTTGTAGTTTCATCAATCTCTCCCTCAGGCTTATCAGTTGTGCGGCCATGGGATGACCCTTTCAAATCAAACCTTCTATTGATTCGATATTCCGAGCAGAACAAATAGAAGATCTGCCATGCCATAAGATCTGTGGTGCTTCTCCTCAAACAGAAGAATAAACAATTTCAGGACCACATTTCATTAAAATTGTCCATGTTCTTGTTAAAGAAATCTGAGAACACCTTCTAGTATGCTATAAAAATTTCTCCTCAAATCTCTGCAGTTACTCAGATTTAGCCTCCGAGACAATCAATGAAAGAAAAGTAATATTTACTAACCTCATTGTTTTCACCTCTCTCCACTTAGCCAACAATTTGATTCTTTCTGTTCAATACAAGATATGCTCTACTGATTTGGTTACATAAACTAGAACTTTTGCAGGCTAAAACTCACTTTCGTAATTACTTTGTGTGATCAATCATATTTTCGGGGAGTTACAATAATTCAGATTATACTGAAGCACATAATAAACAAGAGGATAAACCATTTTAACGTTAGGCACAAATTATTTAATTAGAACATCACATTTTCACTGTGGTTTAATAGAATACCTAACAATTGGCTTAGTCAAGATAGCTTAAATTCTATTCTTTTATCTCTCATTTCCACAATTGGCTCACGTCTTTCATTTTAATTGTTAAAATATTCTGGCCAAGCTTTATAAGCATTAAAGCAACCGAAACAGAACAATGCACAACAAAACAAAAATCATCAACAAAAGCTACGAACTTTATGGGAATTTCCAATGTGATCCCACAAAATTAAACTCCCGAATTCCCTCTGCCCCATAATTTTCCCAAGCAAACCCAATAAACATAGCTAATACATAAGATATTATAAATAAAACATGTAATGATATATGCATGTATATGTATTATAGAATAAGGGAAAATATTTTGAGGGTATCAATCTTAGGTACTTAAAAAACTTATATGTATATATAAAGCAGAGAAGGACAGCACCTGGGTTCTCTTCTATGAGAGCAAAGGCTTCATATAATGGTAGAATCAAAGAGAGAGAGGTATATAGAGAGAAAGAAAGAGAAGAAGGGGAAAAAAGAGAGACTGCTCTTTCTCTTGCTTGTAGGCTGTAGCTATAGCGTGAAAGAGAATTTTCTTTTTTACGAGTTTTAGAGAGAAAAGATGAGAAAAAAAGACGGTCAGCTTTTGCCATTTTTATGGGGCTGCTATTCCATTCAGATTGTAAACTGTAAAGACAATAAAAAACTGATTAGCAAATACTTAAAATCCCATCGTAGGAAGAATCAATGTCTTGGACGAAAACAAAGTTTACACTGGGAAGGCAAAGGATCGAGACCTGCATTGGAGAAGCTTGACTCTCCTCAATGCATCTTATGTATGCTGCTTGGTTGTTGCATCTTTCACACACGTGTCCTTGAATGACGTCTTGAAAGGGCATTAGCAGAGAATGGGCGTTACGGTCACAAGACAAACATAAGCTAGCTCCATCAGACCTACAATATATAATGGATCTTTGCTCCGCACAGAAATCACATAGATAACCCATACTTCAATTAATTTTTTATTTTGAATCAAACAACTCCCTTCAACACTACATTCCTCGAACTTTCAGCCAAACAATTGAATCAAACTAACAAAAAGCAGACTTTTAGAAGATCATAAACAGGTTGTTTTACAGGGATAGGATTGAAGTCGAAGAATATCCCAGCACTTTCTTCATTGTTTGTGAACCAGTCTACATTAACTGGTGAAAATGAAAACCGTGACCAAGGGAAAAAATAAATTATGAGCATCAGTGAAGAAAAATATTTAAAATAACATAAATTTAACTATCTACTACCTTCTACATAGGATAGAGAAGGGTACTGGGGTTAGTCTAGGAATGAGATTTACCTTCTCAAAACATTGGAAGAAAGGGGTTTTGCAAGCCAAAAATATGATTAACTAAATTTCCCACTCTGACAAAAAAATTCTCTGCTGATATGCATCACAATTTAAAATATTAAATTATTACAACATGATAAAGGAACAACAGAACCTATTCAGAATAAAAAGGAGGAAGGTATTCCAACATGTGAGGAATCAAGAATTCTAACGAAAAGCGAGAAGTTCAGACAAAATTACAGCCCAGTTGTTTCGATGATTTTAACTTTTAAACTGGGAAGGAAAAAAATCAACAACACAAAGTGCATTTAACTTTTTCTTACATGAAAAAAAAATCCAGAAACACTGGGAGATGAACAGAAACGTAATTGAGAGTATTAATACCTCAAAAAATTCAACAAGACAAACTGAAAAGTCCAACTAAAACTAAAACGAAAACTCCAAGGCACCCAAAGTTGGATTCCCCTACAATTTCTCGATACTTGAAGCCTTAAAATGACATTCATACTGAATCACTAGAGTAACCATCAAGTCATTTACTATCTGTGAAAAGAACCAACAATGACAAATATAAGAAAACCAGAAGGCATGACTTTAAGACACCATGAACAGGGGCATTGAAACCCAGAATCTAATAGACAAAGTCTATGCTAAAACATAATTTATAAGGCTAAGATCCATGGCAAAGTGGAGAGAACTATTACAAAACCCAGTTATGTTCCAATCCTTCGGGAACTTTGATATAAATTGCAAGACAATTTAATTTTTCAATAGACATCTATGATGTCCTGAATTACAAAATTGACAAATGCTTTTTTAATCAAACACATTGGTGAATCAAACGATCCATAACTGCATGATTCTGCATCATCATCATCCTCCATGAACGAGCCCATAGTGGCATCATCAATACCATCAATCTCAGAATCACCACTGGCCTCAAAAAGCATCAAACAAGACACATCAAGAACTGCTCTCTTTTCCATATTATTAGAAGAATCCTAAAACCCACAAAGAAAATCGATAAAATTGAACATATAGATACACTTTATATACAGTAAAACAAAAACTCCAAAAACCTATAAACACTAAAGACTCCCAGCACCATTTCCAATTATTCACAACCAACATTGAACACCATCAAAATCTCCCTCGCTAAAAAATTAAACGCAAAAATAATTAAACTATAAATATAGCAACGTAAATAAAATTTTGTACCATTAGCTATATTAAGATGTTCATTCCACCGGCACTTGCGATTTCGTGCCCAATCGGAGAGGCTGACACCCAGGTCCAGCTTTGAATAGGGCGAGTCAGATAGCATCTCGATCCAGAGAATTCGATCTGAACAGTTGACATCATTGAACGCGAATGCAAAGTCGAAGGCCGAGTCTGCGGGGGTGGAATGGTGGTAAGAAAGGAAATTGATTGGGTTCCAGATTGTATAGGTTTGAGAGAGAAGAAGCCATTTTCATTTTTTCTTGGGTTAGGTTGGAGATGAATGAAGGGAGAGAGGAAGGCGTTGGGTTGGAGAGGAATGAAGGGAGTGAGGGAGAGAGGAAGGCGTGAATAAGGGTATGGTTTGGATTAATTGGAGAGGTTTAGCAACGTTTTCAAACGTTGCGAAAGGTTGGATTAATTCGAGAGTTTTAGCAACGTTTGAAAAACGTTGCGAAAAGTAAAACCTTTCGCAACGTTTGACAAACGTTGCGAAAAATGACATTTCGCAACGTTTAACAAACGTTGCAAAAAGTTAAGCTATTGAAACTTTTTGCAACGTTTATCAAACGTTGCGAAAAGTTAAACATTCTGCAACACTCATTAAACGTTGCAAAAGGGGGTCTATCGCAACATTTTTTTAAAAACGTTGCCAAAACTCATTTATATTAACCAATAGCAACATTCACTTACTAAAATGTTGCCAAAAGATCCTTTTAGCAACATTTATCAATAAATGTTGCCTTTTTAGCGTTGCAAAAGGCTTTTTTTGGTGTAGTGGTTTGATTACAGCTGCCTTACATGAAAAATTTACTCTTGTAAAGTTATGGCATGAAAGATTTGGCCACACAAGAAAATTCTATAATTTTTACAAAATAAAGGAGTTTTTGGAAATCTAAATCTTGGTGAAATTGGCTTTTGTGGAAAATGTATTATAGGAAAACAAGCCAAGTTGCCTTTCTTGCTAGAAATTCATAAATCCAAACATATACTTAAACACCTTCATGTTGATTTGTAGGGTCCTAAATTTGTTAACACGCAGTCTAGTTTTAAATATTACTTGCTGATCATTGATGGTTTTTTAAGGAAAATTTGGGTATTTTTGTTAAAATCAAAAGATGAAATTTTTAACATTTTCAAAACTTGAAAAACTCAAATTGAAAATCAAATTAATCATAAGATAAAAATTTTAAGGACTGATAATGGTTTAGAATTCTATAATTATGAAGGATTATTCTATATGTACAAAATGAGTTGGTGGGCCAGCCGCCCCTCCAATAGGGGGGCGCCACTTGGCCTTTAAGTAATCCATGTAGTAGAAAACGTAGTACATGTAGCATCCTCCAATTATGAATTCAAGTATTTTTGTAAAGAACATTGTATTTTAAGACATAGGATTTCTATCTATACACCTCAACAAAATGATATTGCTAAAAGAATGAACATGACTTGATAAAGTAAGATACATTTATTGAGTTTTAGCTTATGTTCGTGCAAAATTCGCAAGTGTACGAGATCGTTGACAAGTAATAGAATTGATGAGTTGAGAGTATCGTCCCACAAGGAATAAGACTTAATTCTAGTGTATTCAATATATTTAAATTCGTAACAATAATAAGATATAATTGATTTGTATTTAACTACGCTCTAAACTATGAAAGCAATAAAATGGTGGTTTTTAAATCAAGCGTGGATGATTGTATTAGATTTCGAATCCACCTATTGCTATCTATTTCAATTCTTGATTTATAATTTAGTTTCATTCATGCGTTTTGAACAATGGATAAAACTATTATATATTATTCTCTTTTCCAAGACAAATTAAATCTATCCTAATCACGACCCGAATCTATTTCTATCCCGAATTCGAATGATTAGAATGCATTAAAGTTCAGATTATCTATATGATTGCACATGTGACAAATATTATTCCTAACATCTATTTCACATATGTTAATTTTGTCGCGTTTTAAACTTATTGGGAGACTCTCAAACACTATAACAAACAACTAATTTATCTAATTGGTGACCAATCAATTAAATAATACAATGGGTATGCAAAATTAATCAAGAAATGCAAGAAACAGAATAAACTACTAGTCTTGAATTAAAACAAATAAATAAATAGGGTTCATCTTCATCCAATACAAAAATGGATCTAGCCAAGCATGTTAATATATAAATTACAAGAAAAATAATATAAAAATATCACCCAAAAAGAAGAAATAATGAAGAATTAGGAATTTTCCACGTTCTTGATGTGAATCTTGAATCCGGATGAAAAATCTTCAATATCCTATGCAATTCGCTTTGATTCCAAGTTGTTAGCCATGTTCTTCGCATCCAAAATATGTATAATATAGAGATTTTTAGGTCTAGGGAGGTTTTTCATATGTATTCTACTGTTAGTATTTGTAGGAGTCGAAAATTGGTAGAAAGTCACATCCAAAATGGTTTCCAAAAGAGTTCTAATCGAATAAGGAAAGTTGCCTTCGAGCACGGATTTTTTTGTCTCTACATAGTAGTCTGTATTTTAGCTATAACTTTCTCTACAAGTATCCAATTGAGTTGATTCAAGATCCATTGGAAAGATAATTAAATGGGATACAATTCTTCTTGAAATACAGTTTTTCTAATTCAAATAATTACTATCCGGAAAATGGGTCCTACGTTGATGTTAAAAATCCATAGCATAACTTTTTCGGCTGGAAATTGAATTGTCAAAATACTTCCACTATATTTCGCTCTGTTGACCTCCAAATGCATCCAATTGATCCTATATGATCTTCATTCATCGTTTTGTGATTTGAATCAACTATTGAATATTTACACTTTGGTCCCCAAACTTTGAATTTCCTTCGTTTTATATGTTTTTCGTTCATTTTTTCCAAATCCACCAATTCACATTGAGTTCAACCTAACAAACATAATCAACACAAAATTAAGCTATAACTCATCCAAATTACTAACAAATACTCTAATTTAATGGTGTAGATAAGTGTACAAAATACACTTATCAGCTTACCTAAACTGTTTTGGGGTGAGACTCTTAAAACTGTAGCTTTTCTTGTTAACAAAACTCCAACTAGTGCTTTAAATTTCAATGTACCTGGATCATGGGTCTCAAAAGCCTGTTGATTATTCATATCTGAAAATATTTGGACGTACTGTATATGCTCATCAAAATATAGGGAAATTAGAACCTAAGTCACTTAAATGTATTTTAAGGTTAAAGATGAAAGAAGGTATACGGTAAAAATAAAAATGGATGTTATCTTTAATGAATCCCTTATCCCATGCCTAGAAGGAAAGACAAATGACATAATTGAAAAGATGTTCAAATTGAGGTAAAGTCCCTTCACTTAAAGAAAAAAAAAATTCTTGTGCTTGCAAAAGAGGAAGTTGGTCATGTTGATGATGTATCCTTAAGGAAAACTAAAATTAATCAAGAATCTGGTCTTAATGGCCATACTAATCATGCAACTCACCCCTTGATGAGTATCAACTTACAAAAGATAGGCAGATAAGGCAGATCAGACCTCCTGCCAAGTTTGACAGTGATGACTTTGTCTCACTGTTCAGTTATCAAGAAGAGGTCGAAAATGAACCAAACTCGGATGATGATGCCATTAGAGGTCAATATTCTAAAAACTAGTTGCCTGATATGGAAGAAGAAATGAGTTCTCTTAATATGATCCAGGAGTCGAACCTAGGACGAGACCCGTTGATTATCGAAGAAGACCCGATGACACGTTCAAGGGCAAAGCGGGTAAAAGAGGCGATGAAATTGTTTGCTCGAGCTATAGTGGATGAAATGTCAAAGTTAACAAGTCAAGGAACAAGTTTCATGTGGGGCTCGGAAGAAGAAACCAAATGGATCAACTCGATTTAAGCAGCAAACGAGCAATGTGGATGAAAATGTGCATAACTTTTAACTCAGTGTCGGATTTTCGCCCATGAGTACATTTCGAAAATGACATGAAATTCTGCATAAGAAATAAGATGAGTTAGAATTAAAGCCATGCAACCGCAAGGCTTAAAACACCATGCGGCCACATGGAGGTAAACCTAACCTAAAACTTGATTTCGATCCATGCGACCACATAGAAAAACACCATGCGGCCGCATGGTTATTTTTGGGGAGCCAAAATTTTCTTTTTTTGAAATTATCTTATTTGATTAAGATTCTATTTTAATTGATATATTTGTAATCTTAAGAGTCTAATTCCGTTTTAACTACCTTAATTATGGCTTCATATAAATATGTTTCATTATTTTCATTGTAAAAACACAACATTATTAAGAATTAATCGACAGACTATTTTGCTTTCAAATCTTGTTCTTCTTAGAACTTTGCAAATTTATCAAGTTAATCTTGTGGCGTTCAACATTGAGTGTGGATCACGCGTTGTGTAATCAAGATGTCATTCAAATTCTGTTTTGTTTGGTTGCTTGGTTCAAACTCCAAATCGGATTATTGTTTGGACTTTATTGGGATCGTCAATCTTTTGCGGGGTTATGTAGTGATCGTTGCTACGTAGTTCTCATCAGTTGGTATCGGAGCACAGCTCCAAAATAATTAATGTTATATCTTTTATTGTTTTGAGTCTTGTTTTCTTTTTTTTTTATTATTGTTCTTCGCATTTTTCGAGTCAGTTCTTAGTTTTTTAGTTTTGATCCAAAAAAGTACAAAAAAAAGAGTCAAAGTTGTTTTTTGGGTTATTTAAGAGTCCAAATTAATTTTCGTTTGTTTCGCTAGATTTGTGGTCAAATTCCCGAGTTACAAATTCAAAAAATGTGAAAATTCCAAAAAACATTATTATTATTATTTTCGGGAATTTCCAACAATTTTCAATTTTCAGTTTTTTAGTACAAAAAAAAAAGAAATTGTTCAATTTCATTCCATTCTATTTTCTTGAATTTTTCATTGGTTTCATCTATATAATTCATCACTTCCTTCTTGTTCTTGAGTCATTCTTCATCTTTTTTTTTCTCCTATCACAATTCATGATCGTACTCAGTTGGATTCACGGGAACACATTTTGTTGAGTTCACCTTATTATTTGAAGTACTTGGACGAAAGCTTGAGTGGTAAAAGACAAAGTGGTGAGATTAATAAATGGAAAATGACATTAATTGAGTGATACACGAGTCATCATTTGTGAGGTAGGAATTTTATTGAATTTGGATGTCAGATAGAGAGGGTTCCAATTCAATCAGGCAGTCGAATCAAATCAACATGGCAGAGGATGTAATAAAGTGGTTTGAAAGGGTGCTTGGGGATATGAGTGAAAGGTTTGATAGTTTAGATACAATGGTGGCAAATCTTCATAGGGGACATCGAATGCAAGGAGATCGGGTAGGCGGGAGCCTAGGATGGAGGTGTATGATGATTATGAGTATGATAGTGACATGGATGTGGGTGCATCGTTGGTGGGTAATATGGGTAGGATGAGAAATAGAGGAGGTAGGTATGAAAGAGGGGTAGAAATAATTTTGGAGATGAAATAGATGGGAATATGGGCAATATTAAGATGTCAGTTCCACTGTTTAAAGGAATGAGTGATCTGGAGGCTTATCTAGAGTGTAAGAAGAAGGTAAAGTTGATATTTGAGTGCCATAATTATTCGGAGAAAAAGAAGGTGAAAATAGCAGTTCTTGAATTTGTTGACTATGCTATAACTTGGCAGGATCAAATGGTTCCATCAAGGAGGAAGAATCAAGAGCGAACTATTAGTACTTGGGATGAGTTGAAGACTATTATGCTAAAGCGATTCGTGCCTAGTCATTATTACTGAGAATTGTATCAGAAATTGCAAGGTTTATATTAAAGGTCGAAGAGTGTAGAAGACTACCATAAAGAAATGGAAATTTTGATTATCAGGGCAAATGTGGAAGAGGATCGGGAAGCTACCATGACCCGTTTCTTAAATGGGTTGAACAAGGATAATGCTAATGTTGTGGAATTGTAGCACTATGTGGAGATCGAAGACATGTTAATGTGGTCATGAAGGTGGAGAAACAGTTGAAGATGAAGGGGACAACTAGGCAACCATTGGGTACTTCGGGTTCTAATTTATCTTGGGAACCAAGGTAGGATAACAAATGAGATGGAGCTATTTCGAAAGGACTAAAATACCAAAGGGAAAATGATGGTGCTAGTAGAACAACCCCTAAAGTAGAGCCACAGCTAGCCAAAAATCGGGATGTCAAGTGCTTTAGGTGCTTGGGAACAGGACACATCATTTCTCAATGCCCAAACAAAAGGACAATGATCTTATACAATGGAGAGGTGGTAAGTAACAGTGAGTGTGATTATGAAGGTATGCCATCATTTAAGGAGGTTAGTGAAGGAGATAACTCAGAATTTGTTGTTGGAGAGTTACTGGTCAGGAGTAGGGATGGGCAAAACCCTACCAAACCCGTCAAAATCGTCCAAATCAAACCAACCCAACTGGTTTGGGTTGGTTCTTTTTTTCACATGGATCGGGTAGGTTGATTGTATAGAGGGTTGGGTCATGTCAGGTTAGGTTACGGGTTAACTCATGAAAATCGAATAAACCCACCCAACCAACCCAACCCGACTATATTTATGAACTTTACAAATGTTATGATGTTGCTTGGACAAATACATATCCAACAAAAAAACATTTATTGGCTTCATATAATTTAATATCAATCTGTCTATGTAACATTTTAGGGCATGAAGTGCCAAAATAATTCAAACTTTGTGGTAATTTCAACTATAGAGAGCTAATATTATATAAGTTATGAGTTAATTATAAATCCGCACAACCCAACCCGCTTACTTTAATCTTTGTTAACATGTTGTCCCAAACCGATCAGCCAAACCTAACACAACCCAACCGATACTTGATTGGGTTAGGTTAGGTTTCAACATTTACACGAGTTGGGTTGGGTTAAATTATAATCAAAATAATCATGTTGGTTTGGGTTGGGTTGGATTGGGTTTGGGTTGAGGCAAAAACCGAACCGATCCAACCCAACCCAACCCAACTCATGCCCACCCCTAGTCATGAGGCGAGCTCTCAACACTCAAATCAAGACAGATGGCTTCGAGTAGTATAGAGAAAACATATTTCATATATGATACCACGTTAACTATAAGGTGTGTAGCGTGATCATTGATGGAGAAGTTGTACCGAGAAGTTAACGTAAACATGAGGGTGTTGATTAATTTTTCAATTGGTAGTTATCGGGATGGGATTATGTATGATGTGGTACCTATGCATGTGGGACATATTTTGTTGGTTAGACAATGGCAATATGATAGGAAGGTTATTCATAATGGGTACGTTATAGTTTTGTTAAGGATGGGAGGTCCATTACCCTTACGCCATTAACCCCAGTACAAATGTATGAAGATCAAATCAAATTAAAAAATGAGGAAGAAATGATAGTGATAGAGTTAGAGGAAATGAGCGGAAATAGTGAGATGGTGAGTATGAGAGAAAACATTGAGGTAACTAGTAGAGAGCAAAAGAGAATGGAGCTACATGAGAGAAAAGAAATAGGGGCGTCCGAGAGGAGAGAAAAGTCGAAAGTAAACTTCTTTGCAAAGGAAAGTGAGTTGAAAGAGCAATAATTGAGAGGCAATAAGTTATATTGTTGGTTTATAAGGATTCATTCCTCAATCTTAAGGAACGTAACACACCTCTCCCTAGTTTGGCTATCTCTTTATTGCAGGAACTTAAAGATATATTTCCGGAGGACATGCCTAGTGGGTTGCCACCCATTCGAGGTATTGAGCATCATATTGACTTTATGTGAGGGAGAGAATGAGTCCATGTGCCGTTCCAGTGCTACTTGTGCCAAAGAAAGATGAAACTTAGAGAATGTGTGTGGATTACAGAGCCATCAACAACATAACAGTAAAGTATCGTCATCTTATCCCTAGGTTAGATGATATGTTGGATAAATTGCATGGTGCTTGCATGTTTAGTAAAATTGATCTTAAAAGCGGATATCACCAAATTCAAATGAGGGAATGTGATGAGTGGAAAACTATTTTAAAAACTAAATATGGCTTGTATGAGTGGTTAGTAATGCCATTTAGACTCACTAATGTGCCGAGCACTTTTATACGGCTGATTAATCATGTTTTGCCTGTTTTTATAGGTAAATTTGTTGTGTATTTTCATGACATCTTAGTTTATAGTAAGGACATTAATGAGCATGTAGAACATCTTAGGACTGTACTTGTAGTTTTGAGAAATGAACAACTTTATGCTAATTTTAAGAAGAGTACATTTTACATGGAAAATGTTGTTTTCTTATAATTTATAGTGGTTGATAATGGGGCAAAAGTAGATAAAGAGAAAATAAAGGCTATTAAAGAATGGCCAATACCTAAGAACATAATTGAAGTAATGAGTTTTCATAGTTTGGCTAGTTTTTATAGGCATTTTGTGAAATACTTTAGCACAATCACTACACCACTCACATAGATTGTTAAGAAGAGTGTGAGATTTCATTAAGGTGATGAACAAGATCGTGCGTTCATACAATTAAGGATAGGTTGTATAAGGTAACAATTTTTTTATAAGACTTTCGAGATTAAGTGTGATACATCAGGAATATGTATTGGAGCAATTTTAATGCAAGACAAAAGATCGATAGCCTATTTCAGCGAAAATCTAAGTGGAGCAGCACTCAATTATCCCACATATGACAATGAACTATATTCACTTGTTCGAGCCTTAAAGACATGTCAGCACTACCTGTAGCCTAAAGAGTTTGTGATACATGCAGACCATGAATCATTGAACCATTTACGAGGTCAAGGTAAGCTAAATAAAAGGCGTGCAAGGTGGATGGAATTTGTAGAGATATTCTCTTATGTCATCCGGTACAAACAAGATAAGGAAAATGTGGTGGCAGATGCATTGTCTCGAAGGTATGTGCTACTGACTCTCTTAGTTCTAGATTGCTTGGTTTTGAACACATTAAGGATATGTATGTTAGTGATTTAGATTTCTCAGATATTTATGCATCATGTAATAAAGGGGCTACAGATATCATCTTTAAGCAGGATGGATATTTGTTTCGAGAAAATAGGTTGTGTGTTTCTAATTTTTCAATGCGAGAGATATTAGTGAGGAAAGCACATAGTGGTGGATTGAAGGGAAATTTTGGGATTAAAAAGACTTTAGAGATATTGGGGGAACATTTTTATTGGTCTGAGATGAAACGTTATGTTGAGAGAGTATATAGTCGATGCATAACTTGTAAGTAGGCTAAATCTAAGGTTTTACCTCAAGGTTTGTACAGACCATTACCTACACCTAATGAACCATATGTTGATATTTCTATGAATCTTGTTTTGGGTTTACCTAGGTCTAAGAAAGGACGAGATTCGATATTTGTCATGGTAGATAGATTTAGTAAGATGGCACATTTTGTGGCATGTCATAAGACGGATGATGCCACTAACATTGCTGAGTTATTCTTTAAGGAGATAGTGCGTTTACATGGGGTACCTAAAAGCATAGTATCTGATCGGGATGTGGAATTTTTGAATCATTTTTGGAGGGTTTTGTGGGGGTAAGTTAGGCACTAAATTTATATTTTCAACCACTTATCATCCACAGATAGATGGTCAAACCGAGGTAGTGAATAGGACTATGACATAACTCTTGCACACTGTAGTCAATAAGAATTTGAAGAGTTGAGATGAGTGTCTACCTTTTACAGGGCCACGCATTCTACTACTTCGTTTTCACCCTTTGAAGTTGTTTATGGTTTTAATCCACTAACACATTTGGATTTAATACGTTTGCTTGTGAATGAACGAGGTAACTTAGATGGTAAAAGAAATGCTGAGTTGGTGAAGTCACTCCATGAAAAGGTAAGGGCGCAAATTGAGAGTAAAAATAAACATTTCGTGTCGCAAGCAAACAAGGGCCGGAGAAGCGTAACACTCGAACTAAGATATTGGGTTTGGATACATTTCAGAAAGGAACATTTTCTAGAACAAAGAAAATCAAAGTTACAACCATGAGGAGATGGTCCATTTCAAATTTCGGAGAAAGTCAACGACAATGCATACAAATTGGACCTTCCTGGTGAGTATAATATTTCGACTACCTTTAATATATATATATATATATATATATATATATATATATATATT